>JAXGGA010002196.1:0-128622 GCA_038373865.1 Uloborus plumipes | reverse complement strand
GCTCAAGCAAGCTGTCACCCCTAATAATTTTTGAGTGAACAGTCCGATTTAAATAAACTTTTTTTTTTTTGTTCGAAGGATCTCAGCAAGGATACTTCATTACAGTATTTAAATTTTCAATTTGAACATTTTTTCGTTCAACATTGAACCGTTCAAGCAACCTTTCCCCACCTAATAACTTCTGAGTGAACCATCCGAATGGAATAAACTTTTTTTTGTTTGAAAGATCTCGGAGAGGTTCATTCCCTTATTTCGCTTTTTGGTTTGAACCATTTTTCGTTCAATATTGAACCGTTCAGAAAAAAATTTAACATTAGCGTTTACGGGGAATTTAAGTTGAATGTTGATCCTGGAACTTAAAGTGGGATTTCCTTCAAACTAACTTTGTAAAAAAATGGTTTTGATAAATAATGTTTGTAAAGTACTTTTCTGAATAATCTTCTGTGAGGACTCTGATTCCGACTCCGACTCCACAAACATGGCGGAAATGCAGGCTCAGAAAAAAATGACTGACTGTGCAGACGACTTTTTGTTTATTTATTCATTTGTGTTATTTTATTTATTACTATTATTTTTTTTTTTTTGGCAGACGATTTTTTTTTGTAATAAAAGTGTTTCATTCACGAGAGCATTTTATTCTTTATTTATATTTAACAACTGGCAACGGTTTAAAAGTGAAAATCGATACATTTTATCGACGGACGAGTTTTTTTTCCTTTCTTTGATAAAATGTGTTTTGATGTACTTTGTACTTTTAATTTTTTTTTTTTTTTTTTTTTTTTTTTTGAAAACGATTGAGGAATTTTTCTACGGAAGAACTGTAACAGTTACATTCTTTAAAAGGTGCGACAAAACTTCATTTATTCATTTATTTACTTTTTATGTCTCTATTTCATCTGATGAGAGGGGTATATTTTGCTTTTAGAAATCAGCTTTAAGTGCTAAAAAGGTATGTTTGAGATAATTTTCAGTCTCAGACAATCAAGAGAATGTTGATCAGATGCTAGAATGCCGATGTCGATGTACGGGAAAATAGGCTCGTTTAGTTCTTGACAGAACTTCTTGTTCATTTGTCATATTGTTTCCCATGTTTAAGTTGAAACCTCAGGATAGTTGTTCTGTTTAAACTTTTTGAAAAAAAAAAAAAAAAAGACTTACGAAGTAAAGCTACAAAATATTGAAAAATTCATATCATTATTATACGGAAGTCAATTGTAAAATTTAGCTTTAGGATGCATTCAGCAGTCTAGAAAAAAGTACTGAAAATTTATGACATTATAAGACGGATTGCAGATTTGTAGATATTTATGGGAACAAGTTTTTTTTTTTTTTTTAAATGCATAAAAAATGTACTTGATTTTATTTTTGAGAAGTGAACTGAGCCAACTGTTTCCAGAAACTGATGTTGTTGTTGCAGTTAATTTTGACTATACCAGCCACAATTTTTTGTCACAGTGAATATTTTCGGCCGTAAAAAGAACTAAGAACAACAAAAGGAACAGAATGACAAATTAACAACCTTTCTTTCTTGTAATGATATCCATAGAAAAAGAAAGTAAACAAAATGAAACAAGACCCCACTTTCAATTTTTATGAAAGTCACAGATATTTTCCCCACCATGAAAGAAAGACGAATGGATTTTCTATAGAATCAGATAAAAATATTTTTACATATGGTTATACTAGGGACTACGTAAATACATACAGGGACTACATTCATATTCATACTGTTTTATTACGATTAACAGCATATGCTTTTTTTCAACATATGTATTATTATTCCACAAATTATCTCATCTGCCTACCCTGGGCGTTCGTTCACGGCACGTGCCTGGTATGTACCTATGTTTGTCCTTTATAGACAAAAAACTCCCCTTCGGATTTCGTTAAAAATTTCAAAGTGTGTTTGTATGCTCACTGGGCACATCAAGAGACCAATTAGAAAAAAATCTAACAGGTAGTTCTTTTTTTATTCCAATTTTAGTTGTAACTTCCACATAAAATCTCTATTTTTTTTAAAGGCTTTCCACCTTTCAAATCAATATTTAGTGCTTCATCTCAACCTCCCTTCGATAGCTAATTTTGCGTTTGATATTGTTTTTGCTTTGGTCGGTTTTCTGAGGCTTCTCTCAATTCAAATAGTTAAGAAATGCTTCTTTTGTGAGTATTTACTTTTGAATATATGCGTCATTCCGACGAAAATGGTACAAATCATGTCCGAGACTTTAGAATTTTTTAAAATCAATTTTAATAACTACCACCCATTAAGTGTATTTTTTATTGGTTCTCCATTTAATTTTTTGCCATCAAGTATCAATTGATTAAGCATAATCCATTTAAAAATGACACAAAAAAATTATCTTTGTCAGAAGGTGGAGAAAATGACGTGTCCCAACTTCAAATTGCTAGAATTTTAAATGTGATTTAAAATTAAACTGAAATGTAATAACAAAAGAAATTACACTGCACTGCACAAAAGGTTCTTCTGACACCATTTCTGCAGATTATTACGCAAATGAAAAAAAAATTCCCCAAAAAACACTATTATTTATCCATGTCCCTAGATTTTCTATGTTTCGAATTGTCCACTTTGTTATATGCCTTTTGGAAATCAAATAAACAATTGCATTCAATCTGATATATCCTATACTATAATACGAGGAATGGTTGCCAAGTCGAAAATCGCCCCAGAACTACTAAACTCCGATAAACTTGGAGGTCTGGGGTTTTTGGCCACGAGGAACCGATTGGCACTGGTTTTGAAGCGCTACGGTCGAGCAGTTCGGAGTTACAGATACGATATTTTTCTTTGTCTATTGCCTAATCGGTTTCAAGAGGTAACGTGCTGCCATCTGTAGCCAATATGGCGAACTAATTCCAAATATTCGAATTTCCAAAACAGCATTTAAGAAACTGATTTCGATTTCAAATCACCGTCAACAAAGTCCGACATTTCAACATTCATCAGATTTCAAGCTACATTTTCAACATGCAGAACGCACCTCTACATGAAATTCTTCAAGGAGCCGGAATTTTGGAACAAGCGATCAATTTAATTCTACCCCCAAATGGACAACTAGAAGATACCGTCATTGCCAGAATGCTTCTCCATTACGCCGAACAAGTTACCCGACCGTCAAAGTTACCTTACTTCACCCTGAATTTGTCGCACGCTTCTACGTTACAACAGCGGATGGCGCTTATGAAGGAATGGCTCTACTCAACGATATCAGCGACCAGAACAAGGCTTCCAACTATCTACACGGCGTTCAACAAGGATTCGACGTGCTACTCATTCCCATTTACAAGAAAGCTCAAATGGATAGAGGCGAGCACTGGATGCTAGGAATTTACGAAGCAAGCTATGGAGAACGTCAACTATTAGTCTGCGATCCAGTCGACAACCCGATGCCCATCGATGCTGTTTTGAGAAAAATACTGCGACACGTTTTGAATACCGTTGTTACAGATGAAAAGCTGAAAGGATGCATCGTGAAACCTCGCAACGCTTACAACCACCAAGATGACGCGTCTTCCTGCGGAGTTTACATCGTCTTTTATGCTCGACAATACCTCTCTCATCGACGCCTTTTCCTGGACAAAAATTTTCAAGTTTGAACTAGCAAACAGACTTTTCAAACTTTATTGTTTTGATAAATCACAATTGAAAATTTAAATCTTTGAGTTAGCTTCGATACCTGTTTTCTCTGAGCGGAGCTAGGTCACCCGCTGTTTTTTTTTTTTTTTTTTAATATAAGTAGTATAACTGCCGTGATTAGATTGCTACATTGAATCATGTAGTCAACAATCAGGGTGAGTCTAATTCTTTTCTTATGATAGTTAATTTGAACTGCTGGATGTACACTCTGTTAGAGCCGATTTCATGATGAAAAAAATAGATTTTTTCTTGAAATTGCAGACAGACTTGCAGTTTTAGTCTGTTTATTCCACTTTATGCTTATTCTGTGATTCTAACTTTTCTTTGTGAATATACAGATATTTTTAAAGGCTTATTTATCCACTCTGTTATATGTCCACTTTGTTAAACAAAGTGATCAAAATATTTAAAATTCTTTCATAAATGAGTCAGGTACTAGTTATTTACACTTCAATACACACAAATAAATGGAAACTCAATAAAAAAAATATGATTAGTTGGTGGAAATTATTTAAATTGATAATCTTAAGTAAAGAGTTTCAGACATGATTTGTACCATTTTCTTCGGAATGACCCATATACTACTGCTGCTTTTATTTTTTCTAAAGTAGAAACACAGTGTTTTAGAAAATCATCACAGATAAATAACACATTTAAGTTTGATTTTACGTTGTAATTCACGCCAATTTAACTGACCACGGTACCACAAAAAATACCTTCTTGGATTTCATAAGTTGCATTTTAACCCACGCGACGCCGGGCATATCTACTGGACTATATATACATACATATATATATATATATATATATATATATATATATATTATATATATATATATATATATATATATATATATATATATATATATATATATATACAGGGTGTTCCAAGTTAACCTTCATGACCTCTATTTCCTCAACCGTTCGTCCTAGATGTATACTTCCATTTGCAAAATTGCTCGAAATGAGGAGGAGAGTTAAGATATGGAAAGTTTGAAACGAAAAAAATAATTGGTTAAGAAATAAAAAAATTAACTTTTTATAGGGTTTCCGGGACCCCAAACTTATATTTAGGGAAAGAATCTCCATTGAAACATAATACTAACACAAAAAAATGACATTTGTGCGATCAAAATCCAAGGAGAAATGAAACATGAAATACCACTTTACACTAGCGCTATTTTAATTGATTTTGGGGGGCATATACAAGCGAAATTCGCACCATTCAGAGTTCTTTAATAACAAAATATTCTTTATTTTCCTAAAATATATTTAACTATAAAAGTTATTTAATATGGGAATTAAAATACGAAAAATATTGAATAAGAAAGAATGAAAATGTCTTGCTGAATTCCCGAATATGTAAATTTACAGACTGTATAGTGATTGCTTGAAATAACATAATCCCTTAACTGCAGAATAAAATCGGCTTAACTAGATGCATTTCGTTAAGGCTTGAAGTTACAATGTACACTACGGAACAGTACGTAGAAATGGTGTTGCTTTGTATCAATATCTTTGTATAAAATTGTATAATAATTTACGTTGTCTTGTTATGTTTTGTAGTCTTGGGGCATCTGTAATTATTTTTGAATACAATGAGAAGCGAATGTACCTGACATGGACGAAACAAATTTCATTATCGTACCTAATCTAAAAGCTCGTTATTCCTCTGGCAGGGCGAAAATTTTCTTTTGTCAATTTGTTTACGGGCCATGCGCATTTAAAACTCGAATATCTCCGCGAATTTTGATCGCACAGATGTCATTTTTTTATGTTAGTAATATTTTTCAATGAAGATTCTTTCCCTAAATATAAGTTTGGGGAACCGGAGTCCCTATAAAAAATTAGATTTCGTATTTTTTGACTGAATTATTTTTTTTCTTCAAACTTTCAATATTTTAACTCTCTACCTCATTTCGAGCAAATTTGCAATTGGAAGTATGCATCTAGGACGAATGGTTGAGGAAATAGAGGTCATGAAGGTTGACTTGGAGCACCCTGTATATATATATATATATATATATATATATATATATATATATATATATAAACTCGATTCAATAATTTGAAGTGAAGCCATTTTCAAAGTTGAAAAAATTTTTCCAATACAAAAGTCTGATCGCCATGCTATGCTCCCGATTATATTTTTTCGATTAAACATGTCATGATTACATTCAAGTTGTCAGTTTGAGATAATTCTCTTACACTAAATCACTGGAATTAAATCAGACTTTCTATCAAATTACTTTTATCGTAAAAATGGCAAGATCAATCTTATTCTAACTGCCTTTTAAGGTCACACGATTCAGGAAAAATGTTGTTACATCTTCCAAACGAAAAAAAATGAAGAAAAACACTAGCTTAGTTCCTTCTAAAAAACTTGATTAGAAGTTACTTATTATGCAAATAACTGGATTTTTTATTTGTATTTAGTGGAATATATGAATAAAATTTTCGTAACATCGTTCATCGTCATTCTGAATAGAAATAAATGCAATTTTCAGGATCTGATTTTTCTGTTAATCGGAAAAAGCATGATCAACATTTACAACCCCTACTCAAGAACTACTTTTGCCAATTATTAAATTCAAAATATTTATTTTTAACATTTTGTCATTAAAAATACAATCGGCTCTCGATATCTCGACTCCGCTAACTCGAATTTCCACTTATGTTGAAGCTTTTGGATGGTCGCGAATTGCTGTAAAATGCAAATGTTGTGTAATGAAATTTTTCCTATTCGCTCAAAGTCCTTCCGCTTATCCCGAAGATTCAAGCAGAATTTCAAAAAAGTTTATTGACCTAATTTGTGCTTATTCGATTTTAGACGAGAAACCATGCAATCACTTGCATTTCAAATGTCTGAGATGATTCATAAGGCCATTTTTAATTTTTCTCTTTTAGTGAGAGAGCAACATTTCCTTTATTAATGGCTTAATGACATACCCCCGGTCAATTCTAGACAAAAGAAAAGGCTGAAATACGTTTGTTATTTAACATTTTCATAGCCAGTTTTTTGAAGCTAAATTCTTTACAGTAGCTCTGGTAGAACTTAGTACAAAAAGGGAGATAACAATAGAGTTTGAAAAAGGATTAGCAATATAAAGCGCTCCCATGTTTTACCCGTCTCCTGTTTGACAAGTGGAAATTGTCCTCTATCAGTGCAGTCTCAATCGCTCAATCTACCCACTGGTAGAAGGCTATACAAATTGTATTCCTCACTTGAAGAAGTTAGGCAGATAACAAAGTTGTTGAACTTCAACTGTTAGAAAAAGGTGTAAAGAAAGTGCATACGTAAACATCCCTCCTCTATTTATATTTCCTCAACTGTCATTTCCTATTCCTTATGCTTATCATACTTTCATACGGATAGATCAGTGTCCAAACAGTTTCACATTTCAGAAGTATAACTTTTAATGTGCGTACATGCGTACACGCAACCATTTTTTTAAATTATTAAAAAACGTCAATTACTCTATAGACTAAGAAAGAAGTAGTATGGGGACGACATCAGATTTTTTTAGAATATGAGAACATATAAAACCAGCTGAAATAATAGCTTTTTGATTTCAAGCCTGAAATTACATAAATTTTCTCTTCAAAAATTATTTCAAGTAATTGAATCACTTATAAGTCACAATAAGCTCGTTTGAACTAAACATCACTTTATTCTTAGTCTCGGTCATGAATCCCACCATTAATTTTCCATAAAACGTTATCCAATCTTTTGCGCTTCCTTCCCGCCAAAAAAAGAAGAAAGATTCTTGGTCTTATTGCATCTAACTGAACGAAGTTTATGGTCTTTATGATAGAGGAAGTCGTAATCCTACTACCGGCTGAGAAATTGTCCCATGTATTACAAATGCTTTCTCTCGAGTTTGATTTAGACAGCACTGACGATGCTTACTGTGTTTATTGATATTTGGGCCTCGTCGGGGCTTTATTTACACTGTTATTGATGCATTCGTATCAAATAATGAAATCCTAAAATAACTGGAGCGCATTTTGACATTTCAACCCAATATAATTTTGCGTTCTACAATGCAGCTCCATTTATATGTTTAAAGTTAGGATGCTCTCTAAATATTTATCTCATTCTATATAGTTTGCATTATTTAACTCTCTAACAAAGGATCGTAATTTTAAGAAATCATTGCCGTTATTAATCAAGGTTTGGCTGATATATTTCAACATCGTAACATTTGCATAAAGTATTTTAGAACAATTGATTAAGGAAGTTTCTCGAGAATCATTTTCAGTATTGCATTACACTGTGGCAATAAATTGAAAGGGCAAGTGGATAAAGGTGATATGTGACAATTTTTTAAATTACTAAAAAAAGCTTCTAAAAAATGTTGTGTTATTTTATTTCAATTGTATTGTTTTTCAAAAATTGTCACATATCACCTCTATCCACTTGTCCCTTCATTTGCAATTAACGCAACAGCATTATCCAGCGTAGTAGCCAAGAGGAATAGGAGGACATAACCCCCAACCTCTTAGGCAAGAATGTTACAGGGTCACAAGAAATAACTTGGACAAAGTTTCAAACCAAATATCTGTAAATACTACTTAATTTATAATGATACTATGATAGGGAATCGATCCTAGAAAGCTACTAAATAGGTGCCACTAAGTTATTTATGATAACCATTATGGTTCACAAACGATCTGCCATACTTGAATTACATAAGCAAGAAATGAAAAAAATGGGAAATCGTTCAACGATTGAAAGTGGCTAGCAGACGGTTTCCTATACAATTATACTTTAAAAAACTTGAACACGTTGGTGACAAGTCATTAAGCAGAAGAAAACGCACAGTTAACACATAAAGAGACCGACAAGCGAGTTTAACGAGATCCTGGGATTTCAATGAGAAAAGCAGTGTTAATAATACACTTGATGAAGTGCAATTTTGTTAAATTATCAAATATTGTAAGTTAACAAGAAGTTCTGTCAAGAACTAAACGAGCCTACTTTCCCGTACATCAACATCGGCATGCTAGCATCTGATCATTATCCGTTACAAGTTGTTAAATATAAATAAAGAATAAAATGCTCACGTGAATGAAAAATTTTTGTTACAAAAAAATCGTCTGCCATAAAAAAAGAAAAAAAAACAATAATAAATAAAATAAAACAAATGAATAAATAAACAAAAAATCGTCTGCACAGTCAGTCTTTTTTTTCTGAGCCTGCATTTCCGCCATGTTTGCGGAGTCCTCACATTCGGAGTCGGAGTCCTCACAGAAGATTATTCAGAAAAGTACTTTACAAACAATATTTATCAAAACCATTTTCTTACAAAAGTAGTTTGAAGAAATCCGACTTTAGTTCAGATCAACTATTCAACTTAAATTTCCCGTAGGCGCTGATGTTAAATTTTTTCTGAACGGTTCAATATGAACAAAAAATGGTTCAAATCAAAAAGCGAAGTATGGGAATGAGCCCTCCGAGATCTTTCAAACAAAAAAAGTTTATTCCATTCGGACGATTCACTCAAAAGTTATTAGGTGTGGAAAGTTGCTTGAACGGTTCAATGTTGAACGAAAAAATGTTCAAATTGAAAATTTAAATACGGTAATGAAGTATCCTTGCTGAGATCCTTCGAACAAAAAAAAAAGTTTATTTAAATCGGGACTGTTCACTCAAAAGTTATTAGGGGTGACAGCTTGCTTGAGCGGTTCAATGTTGAACGAAAAATTGTTCAAATCGGAAAATGTAAATACGGGAATGAAGTATCCTTGATAAGATCTTTCGAACAAAAAAAAAGTTTGTTCAAATCGGACTGTTCACTCAAAGTTAGCATCGCGGGACAGGTTGTTTGAACGATTCAAAGTTGAACCAAAAATTGTTCAAATCGAAAAATCAAATATGGAATGAGCTGTACTCGCCGAGATCTTTCCAACAAAAAAAGTTTGTCAAAATCGGAATGTTCATTCAAAAGTTATTAGGGGGGGGGGACGAGACAGACAGGACCGACCGACAGACCGACACACAAATTCCCCATCTCAATACCCTAATTTCAAATTTTTAATTTTTCGCCATTCATTTTACCTTTTTATTTCTTTTTGGCTTTTTTTTTCGGACTTGGCGATATTTTTTAACTTGGCGATATTTTTTTGACTTGGCGATATTTTTTAGATGCATTAAGCCACTTTTAATACCTTTTTCGTCTTTCTTTTATTTTTAACGGGAAAGTAGGCTAAAAAGGAAATTGAAAACACTCAACGGCCGAGTTTATTTAAAGTTGGTCGAGGGAGAATCATTATCACTTTATCCTCAGTAATAATTTCAACACATACACCGGGCGGGTGAAAAGTCACTATTTCTATCCTTTCTAGTAAATTCAGCAGTTATTTTTTCATTTGAACCACTAACTTCCAAAATTAGTGCTACAATACTTTATAGTTTTCTTTGACGCCAGTTTCACAATTACATGGTTCCCAGATTTTGCAGTTTTAGTAGAAACCAACTGAACTACCAACTTCTTAGGGCGCTTTCCCACTTACCGACACGGCAACGATAAATCGTAAGAGATTGTCGTCATCCGACATTGGAGCACGCAAAATACATTAAAATATGCTATTCGCTTTTCCATCTCCCGATTCCAGGACGATTGTGCCGTCTCCGACCGAACGCTGTCGTTTGTCGTCTCATTCGTGTCGGATGGCATCCGTCTCGCCTTTAAAATCGGGACGATATTCATCCATCTGTTTACTTTCTTCGAACGAAAGCAATAGCGTTTAAATTCGACATCTCTGCATTAATAAAATATAAGCTTCAATTTGCAGACGATTGATAAAAGATGTAGCAATAAAAGATTTGAATCATTTTATTTTATACTTTGTTTCATTAATTGTAGCGCAGACGATTTTTAATGCTTCAAAAAAGATTAAATTTTCATTCTGAACTTTCTTCGATGAGCAACACAGTAGTCATTGTATTCAAGTTTGACGTGTCTGTTTTGTGTGAATTAATTGAGCAGTGACCGTGTCTATGAGATAAGCGAAATATTTTATACAAAAACAAAATTCACAGGGAAAAAGCCCGGGGAGAAGTTTTTAGATTTTTAGATGAGGAATATGACGGCAAAACTTCTACAGACAAGAAAGAAACAGGTAAGTTCAAAGAGCATTGTTCGTAACTATAAAAATATATTATACACTTTAGATTAAACTACTTGTGTTAAATAACCTTGTCCAGATTTTAATTTTTTACTATTCTTTGTAAATTTAGTAAAAATATTTAAAATCACCTAAAATCTTTTCGCAATTTCTTGAAAAGTGTATAAAACTCGCCTACAATGTAACTTTCTTTTAAAATATCGTGCATCCAATACCGTCTCTTAATTTGTTTGCTTTTTCTCATGAGGTAAAGCAAATATAGTAGTCGTAATCTGTTAAATTGAGCAGCTATAATAATATACGTGCGAACACAGTGCTGTTTCGAAATGAAATGTTGAGGAAAATGACCCCTTCGGGGAAACGGTATCGTTTGAGTGGAAAAGCAGTGCTATAGGCGACACGACACCGTACTTATCGTTGCAGCATTACCGTCCGACTTTCGTCGTTGTCGTGTCGTCAAGTAGAAAAGCGCCCTTCTAGGTCTCCAAATTTATCTTGTACGTCATCATCATAGAAATATCTTCATCAGAGTTCATTTTCACTTTGAAATCGTCACTATTACTTACCCAATTACCTCCTCATAGGGAAAATCTGCATGGTAATTGGAACCCCTCCTCTTAGACACTTCTTAATAATACTTCGCACAAAAAATCCTATTGCTGAATACACTTTAAGTTGAACTTTACATGTAATTTTGATGAACATAAAAAATAATGAAAACTTGTTTGAAAATATTGCTTGAACTCCTTAAAAAATATTTTTCTGAAAATTGTTTCAACACAAGTTCTATGACCTATAAAAAGTTCCATGAAGCCCAAATAATTGCAAAACTAATCCTGTGCTTAAATTTTGACATGATCAGTGGAAATCGCCACTTTTAAGGGGTTTCCCACTTACCCCAATGACCCACTTCCCCCAGCCACACTGATCTCGACTGGCCAAATTTAGTTTCTCTATGTGAAAACATTTTTTGTTCCCAACTACAAATTTAAAAAAGAAATCATGAGATAATTCTGATGGTAAAAAAATTGCAATCGTGTTTGCTCTAAACCATTTTTATTAATTATTTTCTTTTAAGAGCAAAAAGAAAAAAGTTCAATTAATAATGTATTATTGATGTCTCTCGTCAATAGCTTTCTTCATTAAATGTGCATCTGAAGTGTCTTCAGAAATAACGTGCTTTTCAATATTATCAGTCAATAACACGATACAGGAAAGAATTCTGTGTACCTTAATATGAATTTTGCTGAAAAATTCAAATAACTCTTTGAAATGCGTAAACAATATGCCTTTGCACTTGTGTCGAATAAGTTATGAAGAATGTCGAAATATGGAGTAAAAGTGCTTTTCTATGTTTTCTAAAATTACAGAAAAGTTTTAGAAATGCTTAACACTGAGACAAAACTGACTATTTTATTCTGTAAACGTTTTCACTCTCTTCCTTTTTTTTTTTCACATAAAACTTTTCTCAGTTCAATGTACAAACAAAGCAAGAAAATATTATCATATTCCTGTAGCATATTTTGGAAACTTTTTATTATATATTTATTGTTTACTAGCGGTCATTGGCGACCAGATGGTTCGCCTTTTTGCGTAATTCGCTGTTTATGACACTCCCCAATTTACGCCAAGAGCGCCGTTTTCTGCGGCTGCTTAAATACATTTAGATGCGATACAAGAAATGTTTCAATCTATATCCAAATCTCTATGCATCAAGAGTTAGTCGGAGTAACACGCCGCGCCAGGAAAAACGTCTCAGCAACTGTATTTCCCAATTTCAGCGACAGAATGTTCTGGTGTCCCCCTTTTCAAGAGCATGCGTGTCTGAAGAAATTTCAGTCAAGTCACTAAATTTATTATACAAAGGAAGATGTCTAATATTGGTAGGATCACTATAAATGCTGTAAAGTAACTTAATAGGACACTATTGATGACAAAGCTGTTACATTGATGCTGCTCAAGATAATAACTGAAACAATCGACTTGGTTTTACCTGAGATCTCATAATGTTTAACGGTGGAAGCGAGACTTACATTTTTGTACATTTTATGTTTTTGATGGTTTCATTTTCTTTTCAGTCGGCGAAAAGTAACAATTCACTTCGTGCCTGTTTTCCAAAAAATTACCATTAAAAAATCGAATTTTTGAGTTACTACTATCAAGCACGAATGCTTCTCGTCGATCAGCTAGTATACAATACGTGTGAATTAGAATTGTTTTCTATCTTCTATCCATATATAAGGTAGAAGAAGAATTAAAAAAAAATTCTCCAAACTATCCTCACTTATACAAACAAGCTTGAATCTTGCTGCCTTAAGGCCCATAACGCAATTTCAATGTTTCTCCCTCTTCGCATAAATTACTTATGTTTTCAAATTTAACTCAAAACGTTCTCTGAATGTTTGCGATAGAGTCATTTCTTAATGCAAAAGTATGTAAATTTTTCTCTTGAAATTAAGTAAAATGCCCTCAAACAAATTTAAATCCTTAAGAACAAGTCTGTTGGATATAATTCATCTATTATTCTCACCGCTATTTTGATGTATTATAAATGTTCAAATTATATTTATAGCACAATTCAAATTCATGTTTTTGTTGAGCTGGAGTAGAATATCGTCAATAAAATCTGGCACAAAACAATATAACCAAAGCCAAACATTAATAAAAAAAATGCAGTAGTTCTCTCCTATTTTTGTTTAAATCTCTGATTTATTTATGTTAGTTATTTATGCTCTTGTAACGGAGCTTCCGATCGTCTACAGATTAATTTTAGTCTTTTCTTAGATTGAATGAAATTAACTGAACTGAAGTGAATTAAAAAATGAGATAAAAATAATTTAAAAAAAATGATGGAACGAACAGACACAGTAGATTTTTGATGGAACATTCTGAATTGATTTTGTTGCAGTTTGAGTTGTAAATAGCATATTTGTAAATAGTTAATTCTTATATAATCTTCTATCTACTTATATTAAAAACTGAGTATCTTTCTCACTATCTTTCTTTCTAACTATCTTTCTATCTTTCTATGTCACGCTTCTTTCTCCTGAACGCCAATAAACTGAAAGTCGAACCAGGTACCGATAGATAGGTAATTTTTCAAGCTTCTTTAGTTTCAATCGATATAATTATACGATTTTAATTAGCGAAGATATCAATTAATAAGTAGTCAAGTTTAAAGCGATTAAGCCTAATAAATGATTAAATATGAAATCCATTCTTGCAAACCGTCGTTGCTATGAAACAGTATAATAACAATGATAATGAGAATTTTGAATGAAGGCTTAACTAAATCAAACACGAAACTCATAAGCGGGCCACTTACGTAGAATTTTTATCGCTAGCTACTGGTAATATTTTGAAACATTTATTTGTTAAAGAGCCATCTACTTATTTTAAAAACTGAGTATCTATGTCTGCTTCTTTCTTTCTTTTCTTCTCTTAGCGAGCCGCCTTGGTGGCGAGTAGTTTCTTGAAACTTTCCTCATTACTCTAAAGGAGCGATGCGCCAGTGCAGCGCCGAGCCACGTGCGGAGTGTGTTTTGAAATCTCATGAACATTAAATTATATCAAAGAATATAACATCAGAATGAGGTAAAAGTTAGGGGGGGGGCGATATGCATCAACATGCCGCAGGAAGCTAATCTAGCTGCCCTGGCAGCTAGTATTCTATAAAAAATGACTTATCTTTTCGAATATTCTCTTCACAACAGCGACACGATTGCAAGCGCCCAAGATGAAGCGGAAAGTCGGTAAGATTTTACCTTCATTAGATTATTTTTACTTAAACCTGCTTCTTACTCAACAGTAAAGCAACTGTGCGTTTGCCGCTTTGATTATTTTTGCGTAATAGAGATTTGCTCATTCTTCTTTACAAATATAGACTCATTCATATGTTGAGGATACATCTATTCACTGCATTCAAGCTTTTTTAAATTTCAATACAGATTATCAGAAGTTTTTTTATTGAAAAATATTGCTGCGCATTCAAAGTCATAAAAAAATCTCAAAAAGGGCAAATATGTGAACAATACTCACATTGATTATACAAAAACTTCTTATGTGGAGAATGAAAGAAAAAAACTCCTTAATTTAAGACTAAAAGTCCATCTTTAAAAATAATAATAATGATAACAAAGACCCGTAAATAAAGGCTTAAAAAAATATTCCTCTAAGAAAAGATTCTTACAGTAAGACGGTAAACAACTACCTTTAATGAAAAATACACTTAATTTAAGTCCTCAAAAATCCTCTCTCTCAATAAATATAAAGCTTGTTAAAAGTCCAAAAGATGTCCAGAAAAGGTAGGTTCACGCTCTATCTTTCTCTCTTTCCAGCAATTTCAAAACAAGCAAAATAAGTTTTCATAAAAGTATTTTGTTTTCATTCATTCTTCTATGAGAAATCAATGACCGTTAATATTTTACGACTGATTACTAAGACTTAAATGCCTAACCTACATTTCACACAATCGGTCCAGAAGATGAACTGCAGAAACAAAAAAAAAAAAAAAAAAGCCAAACAGTGAGAAATATCTATGCCCTTAACTAAAGTCTGCAAACATCATCGCTTGAAAAAAAAAGACCCTAAATTTAAGGCTGTAAAAATTCATGTTTGATAATAAAAATAATAAAGGGCCTCAATCAAATACTGCAAAAATATTAATTTAATAAAATACTCTTCGGGTAAAACTGGAAAAAATCAACCTTTTATAAAAAATATACTTAATTTAAGATTGCGAAAATCCACCTTTAATAAAAAATACACTTTTTTAAGGCTACAAAAATTCTTTTTTAATGAAAGGGAACTTAATTTAATGCAAAAATACTTCGTCAATAAGTAGGAATTAATCATGTTGAGATATTGAATGCTTTCCAGAAAACATAGCCTACATCCATCCCCCGTTATTTAAAAACATGCAAAAGTAATTTTCATAAAAATATTTTGTTTTCATACATTGTTCTATGAGAAATCTGTGGCCGTTAATATTTTAAGCTGATTACTAAGTTTTTTATGCTCAACCACAGTTTATCTATAACCATTCCAGAAGATAAATTGCAGTGGTAATTTGAAACAACAAAAACAGAACCAACCAGTGTAAAATATCTATGCCCTTAATTTAAAAAAATCCTTTCGGACCTTTCCCTCAGAAGATCTGACGCATGCGTAAATACGCGGAAGATTTTATCTAAGAAAATCAGACATAATTATATTTTATTTTCATGCCTCGTTCTATGAGAAATCTGTAGCCGCTAATATTTTAAATTGACAACTAAGGCCTCATTCTCAACCAACATCTCACTCATTTGATACCAATTCCAGAAGATGAATTGCTGCTGTAATACGAAACAGCAAAAACAGAAACCAACCAACGTAAAATATCTAGTTTTAAAGAGTTGTTAATTAATTGAACTCATTTCTCTCCTCAAGTCAAGCAATGCTGATGATATTTAGTTTCCCGAGCAACAAGAGCCTCTTTATGGCGGCCTCGCATCCTTGGCTTCCCTCTTGGCGAGAAAAAATCTCAACAGCCCTCAGAACTAACCGATTCCGCTGCCGCTCTTCGGGCACTTGTTGCCAGCGAATTCTTCGGAGCTGTTCGGCGCGCCAATTTCTCCCCGTACCGAGGCAGCATGGAGTTTTTCCAAGAGCATTCCCGGACAATTTTCCATTATTCCTATCTCCTGGACATTCAGTATTGGTACGGGTAAATATTAAATGACAATGGAAAACAGTACTGTAATTAAAAACAGTACGGGTTTGACATGGGAGGATATCCTTGACGAAGAGACGAAGAGCTTAATACCTGCATTCTGGCTAAAATTTCCACCCCCGCCTATGTACTTGCAATATATTCTTGCAGTTGTTTACATCATTATCATGACTGCTGGGCTTCTTGGAAATCTCACGATAGTTCTATTATTTTTCACGTAAGTACGTTTTAAGAAACTTTTACTTTTGTTGTTCATGCCCAGTTATCCATTGAAGATTTTTTTAATGTACCCTTTAAATGTCTTGTCCAGCAAAGTTGTGATTTTTGAGAAGAAGGGCATTATTGTTTTTTATTCAATGAAAAAAAAAACTAACTTTTTTAGTCTTTGTGTTGCCATGAAACTTCATGCAATTGACAAAGTTGAAAGTAAATGTATTTAAGTGTGTAATGAACGTTATTATAAATTTGAATATTTATATGTTTTAATTTAATTTTTTAATTTATAATTTTAGAAGATGCCAATAAATACTTTTTTCGAAAAACACAAAAGCTCGCGGTGTCCTGATTGTATGCTAAAAATATGCAATTATTGAGTTTTAAAATTAGTTTATTTTTAAAAGAAGATGTTGGAAGAGGAAATTTTTCTGAAAAAGCTTCAGTTTTTCGACCTAACCTCTCAAAAGCTCAAAAACAAGAACGTTGCATTCTTCTTTTATACTATCCTGCAAATTCAGTCTATTCACGAAAAAAAATTTCTTCGAACTCCGTCCCACGCTCAGAAAAATGTAACTGAAATGATATTTAAGGTAAATAAGTTAGTCATTGGTATTTTAAGAGAAGTTAGTATAAAAAGTTAATGTAAAATCGTGCTTCAGTCATCAATTTTTCTTGTATTGTTGGGTTATATTTATTCAGTAGGGCGTACTTGTATTTTCTAGCCTACCCGAGTCTAACCTCAATCTGCCGCAACATTTAAAATTTCTCCGTTTTTTTTTTTTTTTCATAAACACTACTCAACTAAGTGTTTAATACTTTTCCCTCTTTCTCTTTTAATTTCTTTTTCATTACTATTTTTATTCGTTTTTTTTATTTCTAACTTTTTAATTATTTTTTCTAACTCACAGAGATTGCAAAGAAATTACATCTGACTCATCGAAAAACGAAACTTTTTTAAAAAGCAAATGAAAGATTTCGCTTTTGCGGAAAACGTTATTGTCTTACAAATTTTAAAACATATAGCAATGGATTTTTCTAAAAAAAATCCATGGCTATATGTTGAAAATAAACTGCATGTTCTGCATAACATTTTGCAAAAGTAATAAAATTTGTAGTGTTTATAGCTTTAAAAATGATTTTAAAAAAACAGTATAGTATTATATAGTATAAAAAAGAGTTTCCTGCAATTTCCCATATTTTCTTGCATTATATTATTCTTTGTTATAGTAATGATGACAGGGAACCATAGTTACTATTATACATTTTTAACTTGTCTTTGTACTCTCCAACTAAATATCCCTCATGTAAGCTATTATCCAATGTTTGAAACATTACGTAGTATGTATAAAAACCCATTCAAAAAAATAGAAAAAATGGGTTCAATTAGTGTCACGTCAAAAAACTTAAAATTCTGACATTTATTTCTATTGGCTATTCAATGGAAATCAAATACACTGTGTTGAACTAAACAAAGGTTTTTTAGTGCTTTCAATTTATTGCCGTTGATATTCTGACGGTCCGTTCTGTGCACGAAACAATGAACGCATTGTATATTCCCAATAAATATTCTCTCTCAACTAAAAAATATAAATTTCATTTTAGCTGTGCTTCTATTAATAATCATCGTTTTCAACGTGCTGTCTATGTATGTTCTACGTATGCATTAGGTATTTCAATTTCAAATGATGGTTCAGCGTAGAATATAAAATTTAGTATTGATACTTGAGCAATATTTATTTGGGGACTTATATTTCTGGCTTGCTTTTTTTGTCTACAAATCTTTATTACTGTTTACGTATTTGTTTATTTTTGTCACGTAACTCAAAAATGGTTTGTGGTAGAATATTAAAATTTTGTATTCAGAACTTGTATCTCTTACAGTCGTTAAACTCCGGTTTGGGTTTCTAATGGATGCTTCTAAAGGGCACTTTAGCCGGTATTGCACAGTCGGACTTAGTATTAAATCGTTTTCCGTCAAAAGACATTTTCTTACCAACGTTTCAATCAATTAACCTTTTAACTGTCATGCCCGAGATAATCTCGGGCACAGCACTGGTGTTCGAAAATGTCACGCTCGAGTATTACTCGGGGTAATTTTTTTTTTTTTTTTTGAGTGCATCGTATTGTTATACCCGAATATACACTGAAGTGACAAAAGTCATGGGATACCTCTTAATATCGTGTCGGCCCTCCTTTTGCCCGGCGAAGTGCAACAACTCGACGTGGCATGGACTCAACAAGTCGTTGGAAGTCTTCTGCAGGAATATTGAGCCATGTTGTCTCGATAGACGTCCATAATTGTGAAAGCGTTGATGGGGCAGGATTTTGGGCACGAACAGACCTCTCGATGGTGTCCCATAAATGCTCAATGGGATTCATGTCGGGCGATCTAGGTGGCCAAATCATTCGTTGGAATTGTCCAGAAATTTCTTCAAACCAATTGCGAACAGTTGTGGCCCGGTGACATGGCGCATTGTCATCCATAAAAATCCCATCGTTGTTTGGGTACATGAAGTCCATGAATGGCTGCAAGTGATCTCCAAGTAGCTGCACATAAGCATTTCCAGTCAATGTTCGGTCCAGTCGCACTAGAGGACCAAGTCCATGCCATGAAAAAACAGCCCACACCATTACGGAGCCACCACCAGCTTGAACAGTGCCTTGCTGACAGTTTGGGTCCATGGCTTCGTGGGGTCTGCGCCACACTCGAACCCTACCATCGGCTCTTACCAGCTGAAATCGTGACTCATCGGACCAGGCCACGGTTTTCCATTTATCTAGGGACCAACCGATATGCTCACGTGCCCACGAGAGTCGCTGCAAGCGATGTCGTTCTGTCAGTAAAGGCACTCGAGTCGGTCTTCTGCTGGAATAGCCCAAGAAATCCAAATTTCTCCGCACAGTTCTAGCAGACACGTCCATTGTACGTCCCACATTGATTTCTACGGTGATTTGACGCAGTGTTGCTTGTCTGTTAGAATTTACGACTCTTTGCAGACGTCGCCGGTCTCGATCTTTAAGTGCAGGCGGTCGACCACTGCGCTGTCCATGGTGGGATGTTATGCCTGAAATTTCATACTCTCGGCACACTCTTGACACAGTGGATCTGGGAATGTTGAATTCTCTAACGATTTCCGAAATGGCATGACCCATGCGTCTAGCTCCAACTAACATTCCGCGTTCAAAGTCTGTTAATTCACGTCGTGCGGTCATCATCACGTTAAAACCTCTTCACATGAATAACTTGAACAGAAATGAAAGCTCTGTAAAAGCACTGCGCATTTATACCTGTTCTATGCGATGCTACTGCCATCTGAAAATTTGCATATTGCTATCCCATGACTTTTGTCACTTCAGTGTATATCGGGAGACTTTTATTTCGGCTTCATCTCTTTGTCAAACCCGACTGGTTTGGTTTGGTTATTTTGGATTTACTGGCACAAGAGCCTTTATAGGCTATACTGCGCAAAACGATAACCAATAATATTAAAAACATTTTAAAACACACATAGATCATGTTTAAAATCCAAACTAAGAAAGAGAAAGAAAGGACTGACAATTTTTAGTAAAATCAGAAATACATAACAAAACAAAGACAAAACACTCAAGACAAAGATAAAGCCACTAAATCAGAGACATAAAACCGCTGTAATTACTAAAAAGTATTCACTTTTATTATTATTATTTATTTATTTATTTATTTTTTTCATTTATTTATTTTTTAGAAAATAATATTTTTTTTTCCATTTTTAGAAAATAATGCTAGACTAGAAGCGAACTTTACAACTGCCATGTTGAGTGGCAGCCGTCTCAAGCAAATATGCTACAAAACTTTAAATATTTTACCCATGTGCTTCAAAATATCAATTTTTAACTACTAAGTACATACTTTATTTTGTACTAAACATTTGACTTTTGCGATGAAAAAAAATTGACAATTTGTGCACCCAAATCATCAAAACAACTTGACAGTTAAAGGGTTAAAGCCTATTAGTAAAATCAACGCATAGACGAAGTTGCTTTGAATAAACAGAAATCATTCTGCGGATAAATATGTAAATAACGAAAAAAAAAGAAAAAAACTGTTAAAGTTTGTCATTTTATCGGATAAAGCTACAATAAAACTCTGCTTATCCGAGCTCCTACTATCTAGTTGCTAATTATCCAAATCGCTATTAGTATTTAAGGGAAAAAAAATAAGACGAAAAAACGTACTATAATTTGTAAAATGGTGATGCTGTCTATGTGTTCGAAAACATCGATGTTAGAAATTAAAACATCAATGGTATCGACTAAATTTCGGTGGATTCATCGATACCTGAAAACATCGATCTTTTTTCAAATTTATTACTTACATACATGAATGTACAGGAACCCCTCGTTAAACGAGGTGCATTCAAGTTCTAAGGCCTCCGATTTTTTTTCTCCAGACTGGAAATGTCATAGAAACATGTGAATTGCTTTAAAACAAGCGCTCGTTCTTTGTCAAAATATGACAGAGATAGCAACACTATGTGACAGATAGAATTTTAGCGCCAGTCGCGAGAATGACATATTGTTTTCGATACTTAAAATGTCGACGTTTTCCTTACTTGAACAGTGTGCAATTATTTGTTTTCTGAATTTGCGTGATGTGACACCAATTGAAATCCATCGACTGTTGAAGGAGACATGTGGTGATGGAATTATGGAAGTGTCGGGAAAGTGCGTTCTTGGGTGCGACAGTCATTCGGCGATCCCCCAAAACAATACTCTCCACTTTCTCGATCATGTCGTCAGACCGGCTTGTGCGAGCCCGAGGTTTTCGGTTTGTTTTCACACGATGTTCTGCCTTCATGAAACTGTCGCACCCACGAACGCACTTTCCCGACACATCCATAATTCCATCACCACATGTCTCCTTCAACTGTCGATGGATTTCAATTGGTGTCACACCACGCAAATTCAGAAAACGAATAATTGCACACTGTTCAAGTAAGAAAAACGTCGCCATTTTAAGTATCGAAAACAATATGTCATTCTCGCGACTGGCACAAAAATTCTATCTGTCACATAGTGTTACCATCTCTGTCATATTTTGACAAAGAACGAGCGCTCGTTTTAAAGCAATTCACATGTTGCTATGTCTTTCCAGTCTGGAGAAAAAAAAAATCGGAGGCGTTAGAACTTGAATGCACATCGTATTGTTAAATTTGATATATCGCGTTTTTTCTTTGTCTTTCGATAAAACATCCGAAGATAATAGAACTTTTGAATGGGAGATAGACCGCAACTACTGATTAAAGATGCAATATTTTTTACCAAATATTTTATTTTATTTATTTTTCTTTTTGTTGAAACAAAAAAAAAACATCGACATCGCAAAAAAGCATCGAATGCAAAACGCAAAACAACGATTAGAAAAAACCATGAACCGTAAAATATCGATGGTAACTATAAAACACTTTTTCTATTGAGATATACTAAGACTACTGATTAATGATGTAACTTTTTACCGCATATTTTTACAAAGCTTTTTTGTTGAATTATAAAACAACGTCATTGAAAAAAACGTTAAACGCAAAACAACTATGTTGGAAAAACGTTGACAGTAAAACATCGTTGATTACTATAGAAAAATTTTTATATTGGGATAGATACTGCAACTACTGAAAAAAATGTAAATTTTTAAATATTAAAAATTATTGCATGCATTTACGAAACTTTTTTGCTGAAATATAAAGCAACAAACACACATTATCGAAATTTTAAAAACATCGATGTTTTAACAAAAACAACAATGTCTCTAAAACATCGATATCGTACCACTAGTACTCGTATTATACCATTGTACAAACACGGAACCTTTTTTATCATCATCACACGATACAAGTATGCTTGCATAATCATCCGTGAATTTTTTTGATAGCAGATGGCTATATTCTTAGAAAATATTAATATTTTCGAATACGTTTGCTGTTAAAATTCATTTGGGCCTATTCAGGAAAATTTTCACTGCATAATAAAAGGAATTATTAAGTTAGCTACACGAATTTTTTTTTTTTTTTTTTGAAAATAAGTTTTTGTTTGTACAAGCCTGCGCGTTCTTAAAATGCACATTACTTTTGTTTACTAAAGCATGATTGTGATTCTTCCATGATCAAAGTTCAATCAATCCTCTAGTTGCTCGCACATGAAATAAACACAATTCAAGGGGCAAGTGAATAAAAGTGATATGTGACAATTTTTAAATTTCTAGAAAAAGTTTTAAAAAAATATTACCTTATCACCTTCATCCGTCGTAAAAAGTATGTTTTTCCAAAATTGTCACATATCACCTTTATCCATTGGCCCTTCAATTTTGATTGAGCAGCTCGGCCAAGTTGGAACCGGATGCGAAATTTTTACAGAGTAGCTAACGAAAAACCATCATACTAATGTATTTCTTCTCATACTTATGTATCACATGGCAAGACGCACCGCATCATGCCTTTGGTACTACTGTAAATGGCACGTTTACTGTTATCCATCGATGCCACTTCCACACCTCACACAGCGCCTTTTCCAAATGCGGGAAGTAGATACGCCGCGTCATGTAAAAGAAAACGAACACAAAAAAATAATTAAAACTAATTTTACTCAAATTCATTTATTTTCAAAGAAACATCTTTATGCACTAATCCTTTCAATTATTCCGTGATCCAGAATAAAAGCAGACGGAAAAGTGATGTAATTGAAGACAATATTAGACATTTTGAAGGAGAATCTGTCCTTTGATCACCGCTATTCTTAATTTCATTTTCTTGGACTGTAATTAAAATACTTTTGCCTCTAAAAGGGTACGCTTATCTGGACACAATTAGCTACCTCAACCTCATTGTATTCTTTTTCAGCTTCTAAAGACACTTCCCGAAATTGAATTCCGGAGGATATTGTACTTTTTCTACACAATGTTACTTCTTTCGGGAAAACGAAATTAAAACACTTCATGCCTTGTTGTTTACTAAATAAATTGTTTACATTCAGCATAGTTTGTAAAGTGTCTTGAGGCTGAGAGCAATGTTATGTGGCTTAAGTCAACCTAACATACTTTCGAGGAGTTGAAGATTTTTAATAAAAATTCAAGACTGCGCAAATTTTAACCTTAAGAAAAGAATTTGTATTTAAGCGTATTAACTTTTTCTTGTTATTCATCAACTTTTACGAAAAGTTACTTTTAATTTGTTTTAAAGTAATTTTAAATGGTTACCACCTTTGTAATCCCGCATTTACGATGGGTTAACTCAGATGAAGTTAAATAAATGTATTAACAGTTATAAGTGAATGATCCACCCTCTAGTCGAAAATCCCGACTAGTGGTTCAACCATAGATCTAATATAATTAAAGATAGCATTCTTTTCCTGGCTGTCAATGAATGCACAAATCTGACGAAAACGTAACCTCCGAGGACAGAATCACTGCCCTCTAGTGGAATGCAACTCACTGTCTATCTCCGAGTAGTCTACGACCAAAGTTGCTTGCGTGCATGCAAGTTTTGGGCACATGGCTGGCTACTACTTGCATCTCGGTTGCCCATGGAACCGATTTCTTGTTGTGTATTTAGTTAATATTACATCTGTGGGGCCAAATAGTTGTCCAGAAACTGTCTTATGCCATTCTCATCTGAACAATGGCTTCGGTTAGTGAACGATTTTTGTGCTCTACTGGTGGATTTTTTTTTGCACAATTGGTACATTCAAAAGAGGGTCGAGGGACTAAAATTTTATTGGAAAGAGAACTTTTGTGAGAAATGTGCGGATGAAATATTTTCTGCTGATTTTGAGCTGTTGACAGCAGAAACTACCGCTAAACCTACTTCTCTTCAAACGACTAACTATAAAAATAAATGTATACAAAAAGAAAATGGTAACAAATTAACTGACATAAGGGGTAGACCTTAAATCTCTCATTTTAAAAAGTCCAGGCTCTAGTCATCCTCAGTCATCCAGTCCTACGACATGGATGTTAATGACCGCTATACTACCGTGCTAAGCGCAAAAGTGGTATCTGCAGTTGAGTCAACTCAAACTGAGATATTACTCTTTATAGTTTTGCGCCACCATGTATTTGATTCAGATGAAACTTTTTCAGAATTTTTTTAAAAATATTTTCCGTTCTCAAATGACCATATTATTTTGTATTTAGGTAAAATACGTCACAAAGAGCCACCTGGTGGCGATAACTGAGTTTTGTCAAAAAGTGCAGTTTGCGACTTTTGTGCTTAGCATGGCAGTATAACTCTTCCTCCGACCATACCCGAGTGCTTAAGAGCCACCTTTAAGGCGAAAGCCCTAAGTGAAAATCGGGCACTTCCGCCTCCTTTTGTTGTGGGCAGTGGTCGGAAGTAGCGCGCTACAAGTAGCGAAACTACTGTAGTAGCTACATTTTTCAGTAGTTTGTAGTGTAGTAAGCGCACTACTTTTTTCAGTAGTTTGTAGTGTAGTAAGCGCACTACTTTTTTCAAAAAGTAGAGTAGTGAGTGGCGCAATACAAAAAAATAGTAGTTTGTAGCGATTTCTGGAAACTACTTTTAAATTAAAAAAATAAATAAATAAATGAAAAAAAAATTTAATAAAAAAAAGAGAAAACAAAGGAAAAAACAAGAAGTAATTGACTCTGACTGATGCAAATCTTGCACGAGTACAGCAGCGGACGCAATGAGAAATAAGAACCATAAAAATATGAGCTGATCTTAACACCATTTTGGCGAAATGCATTCTATCTGTATGATGTCATTGGTTTATTTGGCATCATAATTTTTATATTCCTTCAAATAATTTTCATGTTTCTAAATATTCCCTGGACAGGAAAAAAAATTGAGGTTGAATTCTTTCATTCATTCAGCTTTTGAATCCTTTCTTGTGCGAATATTCGTAAAAAATGTAAAAAAAAAATCTAAAGAGAACAAATTTTAACAAAAAAAAAAAAGGAACAAAAAAGAAAAGTAACAAAGAAATTCAAAGACAATTTCCAGTTCTATTCCATATTCAAATGAGTTAATTTATTAATGTAAACCACCTTTCGAATTCTTTTGGTCAATCCTCAACGGTGTATGATTTTTATTTTTTTATTTTTTAAAAAGTAGCGAAGTAGCGACTACAATTCAAAAGTAGTTTGTAGTCGCTACATTTTTAAAAAAGTAGTTGTAGTTGTAGTTAACTACATTTACAACAAAGTAGTTGTGGTTGTAGTTCGCTGCAAAACAAATGTAGTTTTTCCAACCACTGGTTGTGGGTGTGGTAACACTTTTAATACTTTTCTTAAACTAAATTAAATACGTAGTTTATAAAATATCAACGTAAAATAGGCACAAATAAGCAGAGATACTGCAGACACGTGTTTCGGCGTTGCAAGGAACGCCTTTATCAATGCAAAAAAAAAAAAATGTTGCTGACAAAAGCTTTTGTCGGATGTCTATGCATCCATAAGCTCAACATTTTTTTTTTTTTGCATTGATAAAGGCGTTCCTTGTAACGCCGAAACACGTGTCTGCAGTATCTCTGCTTATTTGTGCCTATTTTAAGTTGATATTTTATAAACTACATCAATAGCACAAAGGTATTTGTAAACTTTAAATTAAATACATTTTTAATATTTGGAAATGACTATACTTTGAGGATTATTGCAAAAAATATGAAATTTTGAATAAAAATTACTATTTTTAGATTTTAATTAATTTTTAATTCAATTTTAAATTGTATTTACTCTCAAATTTTCATGCAATTTGGCTGTAGTTGTATTTAAATGACATACATGAGAAAACATGATGTTTGTAACACACACACATTTTTACATTCACGTACGAATCTATCTGTGTAGTAAAATTTTTGTCCTTTATATTTTTTTCTCGAAAATATGCATTATCATCCTGTAATAATGTTTTCAAATAACGTAATATATTCAATATATGTTGATGCATAATTTTAATTCAACTGAAGCAATAATTGACAAATTTTCAACCATTTCGAGCCGAAATTTCGTCATGAGGAACCTTTTTGAAAAATCTTTGATAAAAAAAAAAAAAAAAAAGATTCAGATTTTCTTTTTCCACAAAAGTCCCATAAAAATGATATTTAAATACACAATTTGATAATATTTTCGCTAACACGTCACCCTACCTTAGCATACAGGACGAAGCAAGATTTTTTTTCTAACGCATCACCCCCCCCCCCTAACCTTTACCAAATCTAAGTAAAAGCTGATTCGTCTTTGGGTCAAAGTGCCGAAGGAAAACAGACAAAGAATGAAGTATTTATCGCCTACTAGCAATGGCAGTGGAGCACAACAGTCCTTCTGATCCTGCTTTAAGTTGTATTATAGATCCCTTTGCAGGCCTTTAGGGCCGTTTGTGATCGGCCGACTCAGCTCAATAGTGCAGAAGAAGCCATACATCTGGATTACTACTCACATTTTGAGGTTAAGAAGTGAATGAAGCAGTTCCAGGTTTTCGCAACGTTTTCTTCAATTAAATTAAAAATAACACCAATTTCAAGTTTAAAAAAAACGCTACAGATGTAAAAAGGGGTAACTGGTCAGAATAACATCACAAAATTTGAAAAATTTCCGTAACGAAACAATATTTTTTAATTTTAAAAGATGTTCGTCGTTCATTGTTAAAGTGGTGCATCTCCATACTTTTAAAAAGCATATTTGTTGCTATAAATTGTATCACATTTAATTATATTTTTAGTATAAAACAAAAGCCACTCACTTTTCCAAAGATATCTATCTATCTAATGTCAAATAACAGCTGAACGCTTGTATTTTTTTTTCCTAACTAAAAATTTTCCGAACACTTTATATACTAAAGCTTGGTAAAACTATTAACACGAAGATAATTAACTTTTACAATGAGCCATACATAGAGCCTACATCCATTGCATTTTCCTTTTGCTTTTACATATTTATTTTTATCAATACAATTGTAATAGTCCTTTTGTATACAATTACTTTTTTTTATTTTTATATAATTATGTAACTAAATAAAGTCACAAAAACCCATCGTAACATAAATAACGAATACTTATCGAGCATGTAAACAAAATCGATAATGGTGTGCGAAAAAGTACATTCAGAAATTTAATCATAAAAGTAGCTTTAAAATGGCTAAAACAGCAATAAAAATGCCCGAAAAGCGTTTATAGAGAATCTTTTTTGAATGCAATAAGCTAATTTTAAGGAAGAAAAGACAGCTTACCCCCCTACCCCCATTTATTATTTTTTCTTTTTGCTTGCTTTCACACGTGTTTTTCTTGACTGTTTTTATTTCTTTTTGCGTAGTAAAGGAATAATTATGATCGCGAAAAAAAATTCACTCAAATTTAGGTCTAAATTTTGGTTTTGCTCACCCCCGAATGAATGTTCAGTAGTTTTTTCGACCTGTCAGCACGTGCATATGTACCTACCGACATATAAACAGCCGAAAAATCCTTTTCAACCACCCCCGAGTTAATTACGACGAGTTTTCTCATGACGTCTGTATGTACGTATGTATGTGCGTATGAATGTGCGTATGTATGTATGTGCGTTTGTATTTATGTCGCATAACTCAAAAACTATATGCAGTAGAAGCTTCTAGTTTGGTATGTAGGCTCTGAGGATCGTCTAGTTGTTCACCTCCCCTTGTGGTTGCATTCGAATGTTCCCAAGGGGGTGTTTTACCCCTTTTTTGGGGTAAATCAGTGTTAATTTCAATGCAGACTCAAATGATATGAATTGGCACAATCACTTGGCGATATGTCGCCAAGCTTTTAGTCGCCGAGTGTTTGACGCCAACTTGGCGACAAATTCGGCAACTGGGTTCAACTTGGCGCTTTTGGCAATATTTTGCGAAGAATTCACTGAATGATGTTCAAATCGGCAAATATTTAGAAAATTAACCATTGTAAAACATTTTTTTGCATTGTTTTGTGGCAAATTAGAGGTGTAAATATTTGAATTGTTACTTTGCTCGTTCCAAGCACTTTTTTTAACACTTATGGCAACTACTAAGAAATTTACACGTAAAAGGAAGTAGTGTGGGGTCCATACCAGATTTTTTCTTATACCTTTTGTATTCATTTTCCTTGAAATATTTCAAACTATTCCTTCAGTAACGGCTACTTCAATTATTTGCGGTTAAGATATTGACACTGTTTTTTCTTGTTTCAACCGCAATGGCCTTTGTCATTACACAATAAATGTTCCTTGTTAACCCTGCTGCTGTGTTCGTTCCGAACATACTGTAACGAGTCCGTTGCACCTTCAACTTTCTTCAAATGAGCAGTCCAATCTTGAGGAAGTAACTATAAATTTATTTACACGTATATACACTATTTACAATATGAGCAGGAAACAATTGCTAAACATCCAGCAATTAGGCAACAAACAGTACACTGTACTCTCAACAGTAACTCAGCACCACGTATCAAACGTGAACAGTAATTAAGCAATTACAAAAGCAAAACAACCATTCGCCAAGCGAACGAAAACGAGCATCTCAGAAATCCCATCTGAGAAAAACTGACTGACTTGTGTTCAAGGCCAGCTATTTATACACGGAAAGAATTGTCCACAATATTCGAGAAAAAGCTGGAATATTTTGTTTCATTCCTAACATTACGTAATCCATTCACAAATTCTAGCGATAAGAAAAAAACCACGCTAAATGTCTTCACGCTTATTAAAGTTAGGGCAAGTGTAAAAACTACAAAGTGTTACGGGGCCGGTATACTAGTGATAAAGGTGATATCTTCAGATACTTTTGCAACATGACGTCAGATAAAACCAAAACTAATGAAAATGATGCAAGGCAGGAAAAACAACAACTATTTACAAGATTTGTAACATTGCCCCCTTCCCAAGGACTGCACGTCCCGGGCAGTACAATCCCCAGAAAGGAAGCAAGGGAAAACTTACAGATACACACATTACATGATGACCAATCATAAACATGGTAAATAATAACAATGAGAACATGAAAGAAACACTAACATTGATAAAGTCATATTACAGACAATTAAAGGCAAAAGTTATTTACAAAATTTACAAACAAATTACCATGGTAGCTTTAGATTTATTTTACGAACTATGGCCATAGTATGGGGCTAGCCGATCATAATGGACAACCCTAGGTTTTGAATGTGATGACTTCTGGATCCTCACTACGACGTCGTTCAGCCGGTGGAGAACTGTGTAAGGTCCATCCCAATGCGACTGCAATTTGGGTGACAGACCTTTACGTCGGATGGGATTCCATAGCCATACTTTGTCACCTTCTTGAAAGTCATGACCAGTGGACCTTGTGTCGTATCGGGTCTTCATCTTCTCCGTTGCGATGTTGATTCGCTCCCGTGCGAAGTGATGAACGTCTTCCAACCGGGCCTGGAGATCCTGGACGTATTCCTCAGGCGATGAAGGCGCATCTGGAGGGAGACCGAAGACGAGATCACAAGGTAGCCGAAGCTCTCGGCCGAAGAGCATCTGTGATGGGGAATATCCGGTGGTCTCGTGGACAGCACTGCGGTAGGCCAGCAGGAACAGAGGAAGTTTCTTGTCCCAATCCTGTTGATTTTTGGAGACCATAAGCGAGAGATTATTAAGGATTGTCCTGTTGAATCTCTCCACCATGCCGTCCGATTGTGGGTGTAGTGGTGTCGTTCGAGTTTTCTCAATTTTGAGGATTTTACATAGGCCCTTAAACACAGCAGAGATGAAGTTTCTCCCCTGATCGGAGTGGATCTGCAAAGGTGTCCCATATCTCGAGATCCAATGCTGGACAAGAGTCTCTGCTACAGTGGTAGCTTCTTGATCCGGAATGGAATATGCTTCGGGCCATTTGGTGAAATAGTCAATGGAAACGAGGATGTATTTGTTCCCATCAGTAGTTTTCGGTAGAGGACCAAGAATGTCGATCCCAATTCGTTCGAAAGGAGCTCCTACGTTGTAAAGATGTAGCTTCCCGCGGCTTCTTCTCTTCGGTCCTTTACGGGCAGCACAGGCGTCACAAGAATGACACCACTTCTCCACGTCATCCTTCGCCTTGCTCCAGAAGAAGCGCTCTCGAACCTTGTGGAGGGTTTTCAGGATACCGAAGTGTCCTCCAGTCGGACTACTGTGCAATTCCTTTAGAACGTCTGGAATTCTTGATCTGGGAAGGAGTAACTGCCATTTGAATGCTTTACCATCGTCAGATTCCCATTTCCGATACAGGACGCCATTTCGCAACTGGAGAGATTTCCATAGAGCCCAGTATCTTTTCGTTGCAGGACTGTAGATAGAAACGTCTTGCCAACTAGGTCGCCGACTGTCTTTCTCCATTAACTCTATGATAGGCTTTAGGTCTGGGTCTTCAAGCTGATCTTTTCTAACTTGGTCGTCACTCCATTGATCAGGATCTGAAGATGGTGATGTAGCAGTAACTTGACAGGCAGTAGGGATTGTCGTCCCGTACTGTTTCTCTATTCGGGAGCAATAATGGCAGTTCTCGGAACAAGGTCTTCTTGATAATGCGTCAGCATTACCGTGTGACAAACCTTTTCGGTGCTTAATCTCGATGTCATATTCCTGGAGCCGCTGTATCCACCTGGCTACCTGGCCCTCTGGATTCTTGAAATTCAAAAGCCAAGTTAAAGAGGCATGATCAGTCCGGAGCAGGAATTTACGGCCGTAGAGGTAATGATGGAAATGTTCTACAGCTTTAACTATGGCGAGCAATTCCTTTCTCGTGACACAATAATTTCGCTCCGACTTGGATAAGCATTTGCTCCAGTAGGCGATGACATGTTCGTTACCGTCTATTTCTTGAGATAAAACAGCTCCAACGCTCTCGTGGCTCGCATCAGTGTCAAGTATGAAGGATTTTCCAGGCTGAGGATAAGAGAGGATAGGCGTTGATGTTAAAGCCTCCTTCAGTTGTAGAAATGCATCCTCGCATTCTTTGGACCATTCAAATTTTTGTTTGCTTTCCGTCAGCTTATGCAAAGGTCGTGCAATGTTGGAAAAACCCTTCACAAACTTCCTGTAGTACGTGCAGAGCCCCAGGAAACTTCGCAGCTGATGGACATTTTCGGGGCGGCTCCAATTCTTGACTGCGGATACCTTATCTGGATCTGTTCGTACGCCCTCGGAGGAGATAATGTGACCAAGGTAGTTCACCTCACGGCGGAACAAATTACATTTGGACGGGCTCAACTTCAGGTTGGCTTCCTTAAGCTTTTGCAGCACCTTCCTAAGATTAGTCAAATGTTCCTCAAAACTGCGTCCTATGATGATGATGTCGTCCAAGTAGACAAGACAGGATTCATAAGAGAGTCCTCGTAGCACTGATTCCATAAGACGCTCGAAAGTGGCTGGTGCATTGCAGAGGCCGAAGGGCATCACTTTAAACTGCCACAAGCCTTGTCCGGTTGTAAACGCCGTCTTCTCTCGGTCGTCGGGGTGTATCTCCACCTGCCAGTAGCCGCTCTTTAAATCCAGGGTCGAAAACCACTTGTGTCCGGAAAGGGTGTCCAGAGTGTCATCGATCCGTGGAAGAGGGTAACTGTCCTTCTTGGTGATGTCATTCAGGCGTCGGTAATCAACACAAAATCTGGTGGAGCCGTCTTTCTTTCGGACCAAGACGATAGGGGATGCCCAAGGACTGGATGAGGGTTCGATGACGTCATTCTCCTGCATCTCTTTCAAGAGGATCTCAACCTCTTCCTTCTTGGCGAACGGTAGTCGTCTTGGATGCTGCTTGATAGGGGGATGATCTCCAGTGTCGATCCTATGCTGCGTTAAACTCGTGCGACCAACATCTTCGGGTGTAGATGAAAACACCTGCTTGAAGTTGTCCACCAATTTTTCCGCAGCGTATCTTTGATCCTTCGATAATGGTGCACTCCCAATTAATTTCGAAGTCAAGGACTCGGAAGACACAGTCTCGGAGGAATCAATTCTTCTGATGATGCAGTTTACGGGAGTACAGGTTGCCAACACTTCTCCTTTCTTGATATTCCTCGGTCTTTCACTTACATTGGCGACTCTCACAGGAACTGCATTCCTTGAAAGGTCCACAAGCGTAGATGCCACTAGTACTCCTTTTGGGCTATTACTCTGGTTAGGATATTCAATGAGGCCGAATTTAAAGCTGTTGTTTTCCTTGAGGGAGCCAGGTATTAGTATTTCTGATCTAGAGGGAATCAATGAATCAGTTTGGGCTATTATTTGATGAGCGGATTTTAAGTTATTTTCGGTATTGAAAATTACTATGTCTTCCCTCATCGAGTGCAGCTCATTATTTCTACAGTCAATAGAAAAATCAAATTTTCTCAAAAAGTCCAATCCGAGAATGAAGGGATCTGTAATGTCAGCGACGAATGCCGTGTGATGGTTAAGTGGCACTCCCGAACATTATTTCTAAGTTCACTTTTCCTTCAATCTCGATTTTGTCACCTGTCACAGTTTGGAGAGTAACGCAGGGCGGCGTCCATAAGATCTTGAGTCCAAATTGACGAGCCACATCAGTCTTAATAATGGTAACGTTGGCTCCTGTGTCCACAATCATTTCGCAGGGAAACCCATTCACATAAGCGTAAATGAAGAGTCCGTTGCAGCCGCCACTTCTAGGGGAAATCTGGAAAACTTTGGGAGACTTCTTCTTTTCTTGGCGAGCTTCGCAGTTCTTTCGTACGTGGCCCTCACCACCACATTTCCAGCACTTCAGTGTTTGTCCACCTTGGTCTTTGCGAGCCGCAATCTTCTTCAGGGTCCCCGACATCTCTTTGATTTGTCGCTCAATGTCCGAGAGACGAGTTGAGTTTAAATCTTGGGCACTCACTTCCACGCCCCTGGTCGAATGGCGATCCTTGCGGGACATTTGCTGTGCAGCCTCGAACTTCATTGCGTAGACCAGACCGGATTTAAGATCCTTAATGTCCGCCATCCGGAGAGCCGTCTGAAGTTCTGGATTTCGCACTCCATCTGTGAAGTAGTTCAGGGCCAGGCTATCGCGAACACTCGAAGGACAGTCCGAGAAGGCGAGATGGGAAAGCCTCTCAACGTCTGCTGCAAAAACTTGAAAAGTCTCTCCAGCCCTCTGGAGTCGGGATTTGAGCTGAAGTTGGCTGAATTCTTTTTGGCAGGATTCGCCAAAGCGAAGCTCCAAGGCCGATGATAAGGCTTCAAAGTCATGGTGCTTGTCCTCTGGGAAGGTCTGTAGTATATCAGCTGCATCCCCTCTCAGCGAGGCTGCAAGTTGACAGGCTTTCGTGGAAGAGTCCCAGGAGTTTGCTTCTGCAACGATGAGGAACTGCTTCTTGTAAATATTCCACGAGGTCTTCCCGTCGAACGTGGCCAGTTTGATGGATGGACGAGAAGTTCCAGCTGCAGCTACACAGTCACTTGAGTTGTTGCAGGATGCTGATAACTTTGATTCAAGTTCTTTAATTTTATTTTCCACATGGTTTTCTACTGTGGTGATTCGATCTTCTAGAGCCTCCACTTTATTTTCCATGTTGATAAATTTAGTTTCCACCAAACTTTTCATTGACGTTAGATCGCTCTTAATTTCTTCTTGACTTGAAGTTATGCTAGCAGTTAAATCACTCTTTAATTGTTCTTGATTAGTAGCCAGATCATTTTTTAACTGTTCTTGATTAGTAGCCAGAGTCGCCATATCATTCTTGATTTCTTCTTGACTTGAAGTTATGCTAGCGGTTAAATCATTTTTTAATTGTTCTTGATTCGCAGTCATGTCACTTTTAACAGCGTTGATCGCATCAAGGAGTTTTTTCAGTTGTTCCTCCATTGCTCGAGTAATCACCATAAAATTCTGAAGCCAAAAAGTCCTCAGGAAGAAAAGTCCAAGTTCACAGAAAGTTCCAAGAAAGTCCTTGAAGATGCCCCACGTTGGGCGCCAAAATTGTAACGAGACCGTTGCACCTTCAACTTTCTTCAAATGAGCATTCCAATCTTGAGGAAGTAACTATAAATTTATTTACAAGTATTTACACTATTTACAATATGAGCAGAAAACAATTGCTAAACATCAGCAATTAGGCAACAAACAGTACACTGTACTCTCAACAGTAACTCAGCACCACGTATCTAACGTGAACAGTAATTAAGCAATTACAAAAGCAAAACAAACATTCGCCCAAGCGAATAGCGAATAAAACGAGCACTCTCAGAAATCCAATCTGAGAAAAACTGACTGACTTGTGTTCAAGGCCAGCTATTTATACACGGAAAGAAATGTCCACAATATTCGAGAAAAACCTGGAATATTTTGTTTCATTCCTAACATTACGTAATCCATTCACAAATTCTAGCGATAAGAAAAAAAACCACGCGAAAATGTCTTCACGCTTATTAAAGTTAGGGCAAGTGTAAAAACTACAAAGTGTTACAGGGCCGGTATACTAGTGATAAAGGTGATATCTTCAGATACTTTTGCAACATGACGTCAGATAAAACCAAAACTAATGAAAATGATGCAAGGCAGGAAAAACAACAACTATTTACAAGATTTGTAACAATACGTATACTGTGTTCGGGTCCAAATGGACCCAACATATGTAATTTATTCCCTAACACCGCTTTTTTTATATTTTTTCGAGTTTAATTGTTATATTTGATTTTATTAGAAACTTCCAAACATAAATCACTCAATTTTTGTATTTTATTTTACATATTTAATCCGGGAAAACACATAAATAAAATTTAAATATTATAGCAATTCCAGTTTTCGTACTAAAGAAAACTAACAAAATTATGTAAGCTGTCACTTTAAGAAATTTACTAGAAATTTTTAAGCTTAAAAAGAAGTGTTAAAAATGGAAATACGAACAGTACAACATTTGTATGAGATGTACAGATTTATGTACAGAATCATATGCGCGGGGGAAGCGGCGGAGAGAGGGGGTAAAAGGGAATTCCCCTCAGATAGGCATAATTTCAGAGTTTGCAGTTCTATGAAAGTTAACCTTGAAACATTTTCACTGGTACTGATTTCAATTCATAGAAAGGAAGAAATGGTATTCAGAAAGAAAAAAAAGAAGAAAAAAAATGAATGAAAGAAAAACAGAAGATAACCATTAAAAAATATTTAAAAAACGTACAAAAACAATGAACAAATGTTTTATTTATTGTTTCATAAATTATGAATAAAATAAACAAGCATAAAATTATTTTGTTTCTCTGATACATGCTTTTTAATCATATGGGTCCAAAAGGACCCGAACACAGTATTAGTAAACTTTTTTTTGACAAGTAGGGTTATACTTCAATCAAAACAAAAAAAATATGTGTGTAGTATAACATGAAAATGAACACATTCATGAAGTTAAAACGTTATACCAACGTTACTCGAAAATTTATAAGCAAATAAAATCTGTTTTGGGTCGAAAAGGACCCGAACACAGTAGCAGGGTTAAACATTCCATCCCATTAGAAGCATTCCTGCTTGTATTTTTGTGCTGTTACCTTTTCCCAGTGAGAGAGATTGTTCGTAATATCGTTAGCGTTTCTGTTGGTTATTTGGGCTTAGGCTTCCATTTTTATCGTTGGTTATTTCGTTTATCATCTATTTTGCTACTTAAACTGTTTTATTATTTCCCTTCCATGATTTTTTTGAGCAATCATGATTGTTATGCTATTTAATCTCATTCGTCCGTAGTTGGCGGGATGTCATGGATAGTTTTTCGGATTGGACCCAAAGCATATTCGAGCGGCCTCTGCTCCTCCTGATGATGGTGCCCATGTCCCGCACACACTCCTGCCAACACACTGACATACCCACAACATACATAATCTCAAGATCACCTATCTCAATTCGGGATTATTTTGTTACATAATTTGTATTCAAAATGTTAAAATTTAATTTTTTTTAAATACTTTAATTATTTTTTTACATTCAAAAGGGAATTTTTTTTTCTCTTGATGTAGTCTATTTTGGTGATCTACAAAAGACCGATTGAAAACTTTTAGAACCTCATTTCCAAGAATAGAATAGAACATTGAAGAGAGAGATTTAGGTGAAAGAATTGGTAAAGAGAAATTGGGGAGTTTCTTAGCTGGTAATATAGTGCATCCCTCAAAATTAGTTGATAAAGTTTAAAATATAATTTGCACAAGTGAAGCAGTTTTAAATATTTTTAAAACACTTTTAATACTTTACTTCTGGATTAAAAATTTTGTAAGCTATAAAAATAAAGTTTGTGAATAGACTTGCAACTTCAAAAAAAGTTGTTGCGCATCAAAACCAATATATTTCTATCAGCTCGCCAAATTCGTCTCTTAGCAGAACCTCCATTTCTGTCTTCATCTCCGTTGCAAAGCTCTGGTTTACAGGTGTTACTCGCATTTTAATGCGAGTAACACCTAATACTGTGACTGGCATATCACGTGACTCTCTTTATCATATATTTCCAATGACCACAGTATGCATAAGAAATTTTTTAAATAATTTTAAAGCTATTAAATACGATTGAGTGTTGAAGATGCAAATATAAAGTTGTATTTAAAATGATCTATCAATGATTTAGTTATACTGAAAAATTTATTTTTAGTGACTCACATCATATCTTAAACAAACGTTCATATTAATTTCGGCTGAACTAAGTCTTTACTTAATATTTGCATAAAGTTAGTTACAAAACTATAACAAAACTCAAACATAAAACCTTAAATATATTTAGCTAGTATAAAATGTCTGTAATTGTGATCTATTAGTACAAGAACTGAATCCCCAAAAGTAACAATGTTATATACTAAACATTTGATCAGGCATATAATACCACTAAAATACCTATTTTCAAGTTAACACTGTTGCAAAATTTCTGTTTGAAAGAAGTTAATGTTTCAATAGTTTAAGCTAATGAGAATTTGATGAATTGTACATTTTTGCTATCCTTTTATTTCATTTTGTTTAGGATTATTACTTTTGTTGCTGTTTATGTACGTTTTCCTTTAATTTTCTTAATAAGTCCTTAAAACGAATAAATTTCAGAAATTATAAATCCATTATATTTTAATTTTACGCCCTGTTTCTTCCAAAATACATAATATCCGTCTATTTTTTTATTTCCCTATTTTACTGTGAGGCAATCAATGCAAATTGTTTACAACTACAAAGTTCCTTTATCAACGCTGTACATAAAATTAATATGAGGCCTCTCTCCTTCATCTTCCTCTCCTTCAGATGTAAAATTTGATAATTACATTTCAACAAATAATTTGTCTCTGTTGCTAGGCACCAATTACTTGCATGAAGTGTCAGTGTAATGCAATTTAATTACTGTGTTTGAATGAGTGATGAAATTCAATTAACTGCGTTAAATTTCTGTGAAATTTCTGCATCAGAGAGAGTGCCGAAGTGTAAGAATCTAAAGATTCACAGTAAGTTATGGAAAGGAAATCCAACCCAGACAGTTCTAACAGGGTGGCCCAGAAGTCACTTTACATTTTGAAAATTAAATAACTTTTTTTCTATTAATATATTTCTTTTTCTCTTTTCAGAATTAAAAAATTTAATCCCTGGAATTTTTTGGCATGGATAAGTTTACAACAGAACAACGTGTGAAGATAATTGAATTTTACTTTGAAAATGGACGGTCAATTGTTGCAACGCAAAGATCCTGCGCCATTTTAATGTTCGACATCCTCCTAGTAGGCCTGCAATAAAGAACTTAGTGACGCGTTTTCAACAGCATGGCTCTCTAAGTCAAGTCTGTTGAAAACGCGTTAGTTCCTTATTGCAGGCCTACTAGGGAGATGTCGAACATTAAAATGGCGCAGGATCTTTGAGTTGCAACAATTGACCGTCCATTTTCAAAGTAAAATTCAATTAACTTCAATCGTTGTTCTGTTGTAAACTTATCCATGCCAAAAAATTTTCCAGGGATTATATTTTTTAATTCTGAAAAGAGAAAAAGAAATATATTAATAGAAAAAAAGTTATTTAATTTTCAAAATGTAAAGTGACTTTTGGGCCACCCTGTAGATATCCAATCAGCATTGCTATTTTTCATTCAACTGTCCGGTTTCGGTTCAACCTCATCAATAAGTTCGAATAAGGCTTCTTGCGAATCAACGTGTTTAACGCTCTATACTGCAGTACTAAGCACAAATGTGGTATCTGCAGTCGAGCTTAAACTGAGATATCGCTGTTTAAAGTTTTGCGCCACCATGTATTGTATTTCATTCAGATGAAACTTTTTCAGAATTTTTTTAAAAATATTTCGCATTCTCAAATGACCATATAATTTTATATTTCGGTAAAATGCGTCACAAAGAGCCCCCTGGTGGCGATAACTCAATTTTGTTAAAAAGTGCAGATACGACTTTTGTGCTTAGCAAGGCAGTATAGTACACCGTTTAATCCTGACTGTGATGCCAAAATCTATATACATAAATGTCTACTTTTGTATGGATGTATGACCGGGGTAATCTTCCAAACTACTGAACCTATTTTAACCATTTTTTCACCGTAAATAGCTACAGTAACAGGGAGCAGGATAAGCTATAATTTATTTCTAAAAAAAACTTAGTTTTTAAAAAAGTTGTTATGGAAAAACAGTAAAATTTTCATATAGTTTTCCTAATTAAAATGATTAAAATTTTCTGTCCATTGTTGCAAAAAAATTTGTTGCCTCGCAGCAAACAATATTAATAGTAATCATGATGAAAAATTTTGAAACCAAGGACTTCTCTGGAATAAGTATGGACATTTTATTGCTTTCTTAGGATTTTTTATATTCATCTATGCCAATAATCGATACCGGGTTAAAAAAAAAAAAAAAAAAAAAAAGAGAATTGATATTGGCAAACAGTTAGAAAAATACAAAGTGTTTTATAGATTTTTTTTTTTTTGGGGGGGGGTACATAAGATGTTTTTCATCAACTGAGTTTTTTCCCATTGAAGTCACAAGTATAGAAAACTAATAATGGGGACTCATTTAAACGTGCAATATTTGGAAAATGGTTGACTCCAGAGCTATTGATACTGTAAAATATATATTTATTTTTAATACACCAAGCTTATAACATTTTCCTATTTACCTAAAACATTATTTGTAGCTTGCATTTTGTATTTAGGGTGGCGTAATACAGTTTTTTTTTTTTTTTAATTTATCCAGACAGAAAAAATAGCCATTGCTTACAGAAGTAGCCATTTATGTATATAGATGTGCTGTTTAATGCTGAAAAAATTATGAATGAGTTTCACTGAAACACATTACCCGGCAGAAACCCAGGCAGGGCCGGGTACCCGGCTAGTAAATAAATAAATAAAAAACCCTCTTAGCTTTTCTGATAGCATATTATCCTGACCAGGGTTTTCAAACTATCATATTTTCGAAAATATCGAAAATGTCCGATATTTCGATTTATCTCTGATATTTTTCACTATTAATGCAAATTAGGGTTTTTATTTTCTTATATTTTATTGTAATATATAGACTTATAATTAAAGCTTCTTTCATTATTTATGTTTATACATTTCATTTAAAAGTTTTCGTACTTTAAATTGTATTTATATGCGAATGGGATTTACAATCATTTGGAAAATGTGATACTTCGATATTTTTAAAATTAAGTGTAACATAAGTGTTACTGAATTTGGATAGTAATTATTTTATTCATGTACTCAGTAAAATCGATTTTACATGTATATTATCCTGTAAAAATCACATAAAACATGACAGTATCTTATACATAAATATAAAACATCAAAATTAAAACGTGAAAAATCAATTGTTTATTGCTTTTTGCGATTTGTAATGATTCTATAAATCTTAAATTAATATTTAACTTCACCTTTTGCTTATTTCTAACTAGTCTGCTCTTAAGCATAAGAAATTTTTCGCCATGCATATAACTTTTATGTTAACAAAAATCGTAGTTCGAAGAATAAGTATAGGGAATATCGAAATATGATTGTTTCAAAAAAATATCGGACATATATTCCATGATATATATGTCGACTGATACATATTCCAGAACTCTGATCCTGACATCAGAACATTATTAAGCGAAGAACACTTTTTGTTTAGCTATCCATTAATCTAACATGCTCTTTTATTCTTTGCTTTCAACTCAAGCATAAATAAATGCATGCTACGTTACCACATTATATTTTATTTGATAAATATTCATAACTTGTTACATCTTTTTAAAGTGAAGTAGTACGAGAAGTAACGAAATACAGTCGAGCTTGGGAATAGCCATTTTGCCAAGGAAGAAAACGGGGTAAACCATTGTAATTTGTATCTCAATTATATATTGCAGGATAAATATAAGGACAAATAATAATACATTAAAAGGAATTGGTGTATCGAAAATGCATTATATTAAATGGTATTTCTTCTTTTAACCAATATTCTAAAAAGCGGGATCGACTGTATTTAAAAACAAAAACCAAACTTAATATGGGCTGACTTAACAATGCTATACAGGGTGTTACAAGTTAACCTTCATGACCTCTATTTCCTCAACCGTTCGTCCTAGATGCATACTTCTACTTGCAAAATTGCTCGAAATGAGGAGGAAAGTTAAGGTATGGAAAGTTTGAAGCGAAAAAAAAAATTGGTTAAGAAATGAAAAAAATTAACTTTTTATAGGGGCTCCGGGCTCCCAGACTTATATTTAGGGAAAGAAACTCCATTGAAAAATAATACTAACACAAAAAAATGACATTTGTGTGATCAAAATCCATGGAGAATGAAACATGAAACTTAATGACTTATACCACTTTACACTAGCGTTATTTTAAGTGATTTTGGGGGACATATACACGCGAAATTCCCACCATTCAGAGTTCTTTAATAACAAATTATTCTTTATTTTCCTAAAATACATTTAACTACAAAAGTTACTTAACATGGGATTTAAAATACGAAAAAAATTGCGTAAGAAAGAATGAAAATGTCTTGCTGGATTCGCGAACACGTAAATTTACCGACTGTATAGTGATTGCTTGAAATAACGTAGGCCCTTCACTGCAGAATAAAATAGACTTAACTAGATGCATTTCGTTAAGGCTTGAAGTTACGATGTACACTACGGAACAGCATGTAGAAATGGTGTTGCTTTACGGAGATTGTAATCGCAATGTATATTATTTCTTAGATTCTACATATTTCGTGCGTAGTCGTATCTTTGTATAAAATTGTATAATAATTTACCTTGTCTTGTTATGTTTTGTAGTCTTGTAGCATCTGTATTTATTTTTGAATGCAATGAGAAGCGAATGTTTTCTGACATGGACGAAGCAAATTTCATTATCGTACCTAATCTAATAGCTCGTTACTCCTCTGGCAGGGCGAAAATTTTCTTTTGTCAATTTGTTTACGGGCCCTGCGCATTTAAAACTTGAATATCTCCGCGAATTTTGATCGCACACATGTCATTTTTTTTTTTTTTTGTGTTAGTATTATTTTTCAATGGAGATTCTTTCCCTTAATGCAAGTTTGGGGACCCGGAGTCCCTATAAAAAGTTAGATTTCGTATTTTTTGACTGAAGTTTTTTTCGCTTCAAACTTTCAATGTTTTAACTCTCTACCTCATTTTGAGCAAATTTGCAATTGGAAGTATGTCTCTAGGATGAACGGTTGAGGAAATAGAGGCCATGAAGATTGACTTGGAACACCCTGTATACGCTTTTATGGGTAAGAAAAAACCCACTATTTTTAATGCCATTAATGAAATAACTGCCTAATATGTTCGCAAATGCATAGGTGCATATGCAATTCTATATTTTTCTGCTTTTAAAGTTAGTGCATAGAAATACATCAAACGACATTTTTTAATAAATGCATATACGTTTTCCTCTTACTTGTAGATTTATCTCATTTCTAAAATGTTGTAAGACAAATATTTTGTGCCTCACAGAGAACTGAAGATCGAGCGACTTATAGAAGCCCATTTTTATTACAATAAATACTGCTCCCTCCAATAACCGAAACGAAAAGGAAAATAATTTTAGCCGTGAGGGTGGTAGGGGAGTCAGCGAGCAACTTTATCTTTATTCAGATTTTTACGCCTGAGTCATTAAGCCCCAAAGCAGTAAAAGTACAAACATGTAGAGTTCGATTTCTGATCAAGAAAACACTGTAATTGAAACGTAATTTATGTGTGGGAAAAGAGAAGAAGTCAAAGAAGAATTCAGCAGTATTTTAGCAAAAAAGAAAGATAACCTTAATTAGAAGATATCGGCAACTTTTTGAATGTCGAGGAAATGAGTTTCGCCGTCGGTATTTCAGGGCAGGGGAGGCCGTTAAATGCTTCAGAGGGATAATGTCTAATTGCATCTGCAGAAATGGAAAATATATTTTGTCTTTTTATTGATGTTAAGTGACAGAACAATATTTCTAACTGGATAAAACCATTGAGGAACATGTTATTTTTTCGAAAAAAAAAATGTCTAATGAGCGTATACTTTTTCTGTATATAATTGTTTCCATATATATATATATATATATATATATATATATATGCATTAACATAAACAAAGAAGTTGAAAAATAACATAGAAAAAAAATCACAAGCATCACAGGTCAAAAGGTACCCGTGGCATCTCTTTGAAAATGGTAGTAAACATTTTTTTAGTTATAAGTATAAAACTTTTCGGAACTTGTTCGAAACTAGTTGAAACTTTTTGAAGGCTCTATTGTCTTTTCAAAAATTCCGAAAAGACAATCGAGCCTTCGTCAGGGGGGCCTCCCTCAGGGTAGGGAAAAGTAGCGTGAAATGTTTCTAGATAGTTGCAGGTGAAAGACTTAAAAAGATGCAACTTTTAGCCCCCGACATCTCACAGACAAGCATACGGTCACTAGAAGTCCAATTCGTTCAAGCAAAAACATGAGATACTTAATACAAATCAAGAAAACACCATGTAAAAAAATAAAACCCAAATGAAATTAAACAGCCAGAAACTACAAGATATGCAAATACAAAAACTTTCAACCAACACTTTAAGAATTACATACCTATGGCCTATACGTACACACACACACACACACACACATTTCGAATTTCCGCGGATTTACACGTTCGAATGTGCACTCATTCCGTTTTGACCATTTTTTAAAAATGTCCATCTGTCTATGTATGGATATGACCAGTTCTTTTTGTAGCGGTTCCAGAGCAAAAACTTCTGGCATAAAATCGAACGAAATGTGGTACATGTGCCCAGTAATGCTATAATTTAGATGAAGCTTGGAATAAAAGTGAACCTGTTCAGAAACAGGTGCTGATTTGATTTTGGCGGCAATTGCTTCAGGGGGAAGTTTAGTTTGTTCATGGTTTGCGAAATATAAATAGTTCAGTTAAAGCAAAAATTTGAAAATTGAATCACATCTATATGTTTTTACTTACGATTACCTCAAAAAAGGATTTCAATCGATATAACTGTTGACTGGACGATTGTAAAAATTTCAGTGATTTAAAATTATTATCTCTTGCCATCTTCTGTCGCTAACAAATGAAATGTCTCTAACAATTAATTTAAACTATGTTTTGAAACTATTTAAAAGTTTTGCTTCTGCAAATAGTAAAACTTAGTTACAGCGATTATATGTAAAATCAAGAAGTCATAATAGACATATAGAAGAAAAGTTTTGTGATGGCCGCAACAATTCTTCCCTGACATATTTTTCATCCTAAAAAGGATTTCCCCACAATGTTTCCGCCTATTCTTTTGTATGTTTTTTAAAAGCATGTCAAGTCCAATGAATTTATGGATATATTACGGAACAGAGAGGCTTTTTTTTTATACCCCTCCCCCGTTTTTTTTTTTTTTTTTTGAAATTATTTCTTTGTTACTTTTTTTAAACAAGAATTATATTACCTCTATTGATTGAAATAAACTATTAACATTAAAGGGTGAAGCAAAAATTAGCACAAAATCATTTATTTCATTAATGACACCGATAAGCAACAGCAAAAAATGACCTGTTGTTTTTACAGTGTAATACTGGAACCCGAGGTTCCAATTTAAAACTGTAAAATGCACAGTAATAAACTGTAAAACTAGCAATTTCAGTTTCTTACCGTAAAGTTAGGAATTTAGTTTATTGCTTTAAAATTTAACCTTATTATACAGTAAAATCAACAGTATAATACTGGCAGCAGAGGTTCTATTCTAAAATTGTAAAAAGCAAAGGTAATAAACTGTAAATCTATCTACTTTAAAGTTTAATTACTAAACTGTAAAATTAGCACTTTTACAGTTTAGTACTGTAAAATTAGAAATTTTAGTTTATAATTGTAAAATTAGCAGTTTTTACAGTTTATTACTATAAAATTAGCTGCATTATACTGTAAAAACAACATTCAATTTTTACAGGGCAGATATCTTTTTAGCAGTATAAGACGCAAGTTAACCCTTTCAGTACCAATATTTTTTCTGATTAAAAAATTTCTAGGAATCTCGGGGAGTTTTAGGTAGGACATGTGTCCTATTGTTCTATCTCACCACTTTATCGGGACACATTTATCCCAGTGGCATTGAAAAAAAGACTGAAAATACAATGAAAAACTAAATAACTTTTTATTGGATGAATTTTATAGAGTCAATGACTGCGGGACATATATGTCCCGGTGGAGCCGAAAGGGTTAAAACATTCTGAATAATCTCCAAGGGAAATCATCATTAGCTCAGTCATAACACTTATTATAAGTCATTACTAAACAATGCCAGTAAATTTAATACTACTCGTAATTAAAAAGTTACTAGGAAACGTAGCCTAAAAGTCTTTAAATAAATTAGAAAACTGAGATACGGGTTTAGCAATTTTTAAGTTAAAACATGGAAAAATTGGTTGAGTCATTTCAAAATGGTTTAGCAATTTTTGTAATGATGATTTTTGGTTCATAACAGATGTTGAATTTTACTTAAAAATTATAGCCCAGTGAAGGACTAATAACCAGACCCGTCATTTCAAGTTTTTCCAGCCCAGGGGGGGGGGGTTCAAAGGGTGAAAACACAATGCAATTTTATAAAAAAAAAGCAACAAAAACCACGCCCACTTATATGTAAATACATTTTCTCAAAGCCAGGAAAGAAGTTGACCCCCTTAAATGACGGGCCTGCCAATAATAACTAGAAATGCTAGGGATACCACTTTGCTGCCAATGTTTTTGTTGAAACATCGATGTTTTTACAATCGATGTTTAGGTTCGATATCCATCTAACATTGATGTTTTTCGTTCATTATCTTCTTCTATGTCGATATTTTATGCTTCAAGCACAAGTATCATAATGGGAGCAAATGGGATGATTATGATTATGAAAATACCAGTTACTGTGAAAACTACATTATCAATAATTGCAATATCCATCACCACGGAAAAGGTTTTCTATGATTAGATTTCTGAAGAAGTACACTTAAATTGGAGGAAAGCTTATTATCTTTTTTTCCGGAGAACACACTTACGTAGAATACAGGGTGCTGATATATTTTATCCTACAAATTGTTTTTACTTAACAATAACGTTTGTACTGTAATGTTTGTAACATGATCCACATTGCAGGTCCGTGTTTAAGAGGTGGGTTTTTAGGGTTCAAACCCCTTCCGAAAATTTTCAAAAATATTCCCAAAAATGCATTTTAATGCCCTTTTTTTGCTGAAAAATATTACTATTTTATTTTCAATTTTTTCATTTATTTTTCAACTAGCGGTATCCGCACGGCTTTTGCCTGTGGTATAAAATTAAAAGTTCATTTGTAAAATAATTGATATAGCAGAAAAAATGCTCCATTTTAATTATAATTCAACTATAATTCCTTCAAAGTATGATATAAAAATCTGGTATGGACCTCACACTACTTCCTTTTACGTGTAAATTTCTTAGTAGATGCCTTAAGCGCTAAAATAGTGCTTAGAGTGAGCAATATAACAATTAAAACATTTACATCCCTAGTTTGTCACGAAACAATACAAAAAAATGTTTTGCAATGATTAATCTCCTAAATAGCGCCGATTTTAACATCATTCAGTGGATTTTTGGCAAAATATCGCCAATAACGCCAAATTGAACCCAAACAAAAAAATTGCCAAATTGGCGGCAAACACTTGGCGACCAAAAGCTTGGCGATATATCGCCAAGTCATTTCTCACGCCAATTCATATCACTTTGTCTGCATTGAAATTAACATTGATTTACCCCATTCAAGGGATAAAACACCCCCTTGGGGATATTCGAATGCCACCCCAAGGTGCACAAAAATAAGCCAAAAGAGAAAATAAGAACAATTTTGTTGCTCACATAAAACAACACAAATCTTACCTAAATTTAAAAGAAGAAGAAAGTTTTATTTCCTAACTTCAAAAACAAAATAATACATTTTCCGAAATAACACACTTTAGAAAGAACGTTGCAATATCGCAATTTATACGATATTTTTATAATTTACCGAATTTTAATTCCTTAAAAACTGAGAAAATAAAAACAGACGATTTTTTCCTATAGTTAAATAACTCATTTTAATAAGGCTAGGAGTTTGGATTGCTACAAAAACAAATACATTTTGAAAATTATTAAGGGAAAAAGAAAGAAACAAAAAAAAGTATTGAAACGCAACCATGGTAACAACATGAAAAGTTCATTTCCGGTTGTGATAAAGTAATTTTTTTTTTATCTTTATCTTCAAATTTTGTTCTCGAGCTTAACCTTTTTAGAATCGTTTGGCTTGCTTTGCTCTAGGTAAGCCTTGAATTTCTGGGATTCTAAAAACAATTATTACAGCTCTTCTAATGCTCTTAGAAACTTCGAATTGATATCATCTTTAGCAGAAAATTTTAAGCTTTCGAATGATATAAGACTTGAAAATGTGTATGAAATATTTCTTTGAATTTGTATGAAAAATGAGCTAAGAATTAGAATAGAAAAAGAACGAAAAAAAATTTTCGAAAAAAAGCTTCGAGACGCACCGACCCATGCTATGAACTAATTTCGTGCAGACAGACCCACCTTCAGCTTTATTATTAGTAGAGATTGCATTTGAAAAATGAAATTCATTATTGAATGAAAGTACAAATTAATTGATTTATTTGCAGTATTTATCCTTATTGTAGTTTTTGCAAACATAATTTCATACACAGCAGTACACCTTTTCAACTGGGGCAAAGATGCTTTGTACGCATCAGAATTTTTTCCCTCATTGGAAAGATATGTTATTATTTTATTTTTCATGTTAATGCTCCTTAAGCATCGCCGTAACAAAAAGCAATAGAATATAGAATACGAAATCAAATTTCATCTATCATATATATTTTCCAAGAAATGTGTGGATAAAACCCTCCCCGAAACAATAGTCTAAATACGGCTCTGCCACATTGAGACACTTCAAATTCAAACCTCATTTTTTTACCCAAGAGTTTTTTAAAGGATACCATAGAGGGTTGCACTTTCAGTGTACTTTGAAATCTTTCACATACACAGTTAAAATCTAATCTAAGTTCTCAGTTTTTGTAGGTTCCAAAGAACAATAACGAGAAGTTTCATAAAGTGAATTTTTATTCGAAGTATAAAATAGTTTAGATCACAGCATGTGAAAATTAAAACGTGTGCTTTCCACAGATTAAAAATGAATAGACCGCGCATCTCCCGATGAAGCAGTGGATGTCAGTAGCGCTAAGATGAATCACGTGATCTACAACGAAACCCTCTCTTCTCTCTGACGCTCTGGCGCGTTAAAATTTTTGGCGATCATTTGCAAGCTGTTGGTAGGCAAATGCTTCCTTGCGCTTTTCGTTCGCTCCATCATACCGATCGCTTCGCGAGACATTTGTTTATTTGCTGCTTGCAAGTTCCATCCCCGATAAACAATCCATGGCACGAAAAAGAAATTAAGAATTTTCTACTTGTTTCAAATTAGGTTTCAATTTTTTTTTTTTTTTTTTGAAGGGAGGGGGGATGCACCAAGTATAGTTTCAATAAAGCGATTTCAAGACTTAAACTTTGAAGGTTTTGAGCGATATTCAAAAAGAGCAACATTTATCAAAAATCCAGGGTGATATGCATTACTGTTTGAAAACAGGCAACATGCCGAAACTCTCCCCCCCCCCACACACACACACGCACATAGAGATAAAAATTCTGATGGATCTTATACCAGCATTTGTCAAAGGGTGTTTTTATTTTAACACAGGTATCAATTTACCTTTTAATCTTCACAAAATATACCACTTTCATTAAAATCCTTAATGAAGATTTACTTCGAAAAGAAAAAATTTGCTCAAATATTAGTCCTTAAAATCTATATTTAGAATATTAATTTGTATGTAATATTCATAACGATATCCCACGACAAAGGGACACTTCTCAAAATAGTTTTGAAATCCTCTCTCGGTCTGTAATAAATACTAAAATTGGCTAAACTTTCATCAGGTAGTAGGCACTGACCCCCATATGGGGAGGAGGCGGGGGGGGGGGGAGGCTCAAGCCCTCTCTTAGAAACGAGAAATCTCTAGCTTTTAGTACAATTTGTTCAAAAAAAATCATAACTTTTTCAACCATCAATCAATAAGTAACTAAAAAGGCCAAAATTAAATAACTTTAATCTTCACTGAAACTTCTTTACAGGAACAAAATATCCTGCTAAGCTGTTGGAAAACTATCTGAGACCCCTTCCCCCTCCCGGTCCGAAATTGCGAGAAATAATCTTTAAAAAAGCAGTTGCTTTACGTATGTACAAACAATTGATAATTAGTTACACATAGTTCAGTAGAGAATGAATAAAAAAACATCATAAGTAGAGGAGGTGATTTTTATAAAATGCAAATTTTGAGACATGCCCTTTCATTCTGCTTGTTCGGTATAAGGTCGTACCGACAGATGAATAGTGCAAAAAAGTCGAATTACGAAAAATAGAGTATTTCACTTTTGCTATAACTTTTTCCAGAAAGAAAGGGCAAATACTTCTAATTGAATAAAATGTTTAAATGGTAAATTAATGGCATTTAAATCAAGGCTTTACTATGCAAAAACATTAATTTGTTGAAATAGAACTTATTGAAATCACAGATTTACACTATCGGTGAGGATATGGATTTCTATGCATTCTGTGTGATCAAAGATACATGTAGCAAGCGAAAACTCTCAACTAAAATTGTTAATTTTGTTCATAAAATGTTACTCGCCAAAAAAGTGATAAAAATCTTTCTAACTCTATTTCTAACAATTAAAGCAAGAGTTTTGAAAATAACTGAGATATTATTACAGACTAAACTTACATATGGAATGTTATTGGTCCTCCCTTGATCGATTTTTCTTTGCATCCAAATGCACAACATTTAGAAACCATTTTATCTCAAAACAACAGTTCATCTCCATAGAAGTGCATGCTATGATCCGCTGCGGTGGTTGTAGATCACGTGGTTAAAGCCAGGTAGGTTCTGGCGGCGGAAAGGTTACCACACACTCTCTCTATGTATCTTTACTCTGTGGTGCTTTCATAATAATTTTTATGTGGAAACAAAATCATTTTGCTGCTGTGTGTGTGAGCTAACCCTTTTGAAAGAAGTTACGTTATCATAATACAAGTGGGGCAGACACAGCAGAAAGGGGAAAAATTCACCGACGCCGTAAAAGCGGAAGTTGTTTGAAAGATCACTTAAACAGGAGAAGAAAACGAAAAAATAAAATCTAGTTTAAGACGACTAAAAAAATCCAAGGAAAGTTAAAATGCTCATCAGGCAGTGAAGATAAAGAGTTCCGGCAAGAGTTTCTTAAAAGAACTGATAGAAGAAAATGACAGCTAAGTGTTTTGTGTGATGATAGTATTCATGAAATTGATATCGATTCTAAGATAGATGGACAATGTATTTAGGAAGAAACTTTTCCCTTTCTAAGTACAAGCATATTGCTCTATGTAATGCACCGGAAAATTTTCTAGAAAACGTACTGTTGCATTTAGAGAACATATTGAGAAAGGGGATGAGGATGAAAATGAAGTATCTTCTGGAAGAGTACACGACCAAGATTTTTCATTTTATTATTCGATAAAAGAGATAAATCTTTTATAGCTCGGAGTGATATTCTCTTGAAAAGGGAAAATACAAGAGAGATAGTTAAAGCGTGAACAATTTTTTAAGGTAAAATTCAAAAGTATTTGTGGTAGTTATTGTTATAACATTAATTTTCATGTATGTAAATTTAAATCTATAAACATGCAAAATTTGTTTTGGTGATAATAAAATAGTAAATATAATTTCTAAAAGTCATTATCTAAAAACCGTCCCTAAGTGTTTAACCTTCCCTATAGAGATAGTTTAAACGTAAAAAATTTTCCAATGTAAAATGCAATATTTGTTGATTTACTTATAACAAAATTTTCCTTTTATTTGTTTATAAACATACCAAATTTGGTCTGGTGATGATAGTAATATTAAATATAATATTTCTAAATGTCATTATTTAAAAACCATCCCAAGGTGCTAAAACTTCACTATGTTTTAGCATAAATATTAAAAAACTATTTCTTTGCACTACGAATGTTTTAAATTTTATAAAAATACTTCCGCTAAAAAAAATACCCGTAAGTAAATAATTTCTAGGGATTCTTTTCCCAAATAACTGCCTGAAATATCAGCCTAATTGAATGACTGCATCAATTACAAAACAGTAACAAGCTGTATTGTTGATAAATCCAACATCAACGTCTTATTGCCTTGCTTCTATTTTACGAAAAGTCTTAGTTGCATTGATTCAATAATTCCTGAGCTAGCAGCGGGATTACCGGCCTCCGTCCATCCTAGACCCCATAAATAAATCCCAGTTATAGGCAATATTTCCAAGCATCTCAATCCTTTCATCCAAAAAGCAACTGCATATGATGGGGAAACGTTTCATGGCAAAATAATGATGGCGATTACAGCCGGTTCATATATATTCTTATTAGATTACGGAAGTGTTTGATGTTTCCTTACAGAAGTTACTAGTCAGTAAAACTAGTCTACCTAAATTTATTTAGTTATAGTTCGTTTGATCACCTTTCATGCCATTTCCTATATTTTTTTTCCGTCATGTCTCGTTAAGTATTAATACTTACTATGAATTCAATGTTATTTTGTCTCTTACTCACAAATCGTATCGTATGCTATTTCTTGTCGCATATTGAGATAAATTTTAAGTTTCCCTTTTATGTATTTATTTATTTATTTATTTATTACCTCGATTAAGTGCAATGTTTACAAATGTTATTAACAAGAGTAATAATTATTTTGAAGCGAGCTTTTTGTAATTTTCTTATTGCGATGGATAGTTTACTTTTTTTTTCTTTGTCAAAATCTTGTTTGTGGCAGCAACTTTTTTCTGGTTTGCTTTTCTAGCGATTGTTACGTAGTAACATATACCCAAGTATCACATTTTGTTTTTTAAAAGTTGTAAAATGGTTATTAACGTTGTTACAACCGCTTAAAAACGTTTATAAAACGTTTAAAGGTTATCTGTGCTACCTGGGTGTAATTTAAAAGTAATTAATTATTGCGCTTATTTTTAATTCTGAGCCAGACCCGTCATTTAGGGGGGTCTGGAGGGGGTCAATTGAACCCCCCCCCCCCGGATTTGAGAAATCAATGTATTTACATATAAGTGGTCGTGTTTTCTGTTGTTTTCCGATGAAATTGAATTGTTTTTGTACCCTTTGATCCCCCTTGGCAAGTCTTGCAATGACGGGCCTGTTCTGGGTACTAAGTTACAAAAATAAAAGCTAGCATCAAATAAATTTTTCTTTCGTGTGGATTAAATCTTGATTTTGAAAAATAGAGTTATTGAACATAAAAACGTACAGCACTTTATGTACATATGTGATGCATCAAAACGTATTTTATAAACATTAGGAATTAAAGTAGATGAATGGGGAGTAAAATAACATAGCGGGACAACGTATAATGGTAAAAGGTTTTCAGTTTGCCGCTCTACCAGTATAGCAGCATTTTAACTTTGTTCTTAAGCATATAGTTTAGTCCAGTCACAAAATAAAGTGCTCTAAAGATCAAGATATATATTTGTACAAGTCATTTTCAAAATTTGATACCGAAAGTGTAATGTTTTGTGGTTTAACGAAAATAATTTTTGTAATTATGAAATGAAGAGATTCATTTTAAGTATCAATTACAATCCGCTGATATCTAGTGCAATACATGTTTAGTTAATATTAGACATTTTCCATTTTAAATCTTAAATGCATTTTGTGAGGTGAATGCGGGCAAATTAATGTAACCAATTGCGTACCTTTTTTTAATTCATTTATTAAGTCACATATGCATTTCCTTTACTCATTTAAATTCCTTCGTTTGTTTCTTCATTCTTTCATTATTTTCTTATTCATTCACTCACTTATTTTTTCTCATACGTTTATTTATTTACTTATTCGTTTATCATTTATTCTTCATTCATTCATTTTATTATTTGTTTATTCACTTGATAAAACATTGTTTTTTCATTCAAATAGAAAATATTTTATTAGGAATAAATTAAATTTCTTCATTTTGCACTGTGTATTGACAAGGGAACGCCCCCCCCCCTTTTGTTTTCTTTAAAAAAAAAACAAATTTACTGCCAAAAGTAAAAAAAAAAAACATTTTTTGTAATTAAACTTTATTACAAAATACATTATTGTTTCATTATGAACTGTGATTTTTAAATCAAACTTTCAATTTGTTCATTCTGATACTTATTTCATTGTATCCCACTTTTCCCCAATTGATATACTTAAAAACTGTGTTCTTAAACTTAACATACTAATCATTAAATAATACATAGTGCTAGCAACAAGAAATTAATAATATATTTTGAGAAAACATACAGCCAAAGTTCAATTTTCCGCGCTTTTACATTGTCAAAATCCTTTGTCGTTTTAAAAACCCTTCTTCTAATTACAGCACATTTGATTAATGATAGATTACTCTTAGTTGCTTGATTGACTCTCTTAAAGTGAATGATGTTTTTGTTAGTAAAAACATTTCGGAAAGTCCTTTTCCCGAATACTAATCACTGACAAACAAGGAAACTTTTTTAAAAAAGAGATAGTACAAGAATATGATTAACCTAAATGCCAGTTAATCAATTCTTGGTGGTAGGAAAAAGAGTTGAAGTCTCTACTTTTTCTTCTGAACAACGAATATTGCAAACAGGTTTCCCCTTACCAGACCTTGGCGTTTCTTAAATGTGTTGTTTTTATTATTGGTAGGTAGTGAGTCATCTAATACTTTGTTTTGATTTATGTATATTACTTTACCTATTTATACTTATTCTTGCATAAAAAAAATAATGGAGAAGAAAAAAATCCCTTCGAACCTTATTGTTGATTTTTTCCCACAAATATTATGGACTTTTCGTTGCCATTTTAGAAAAAGTAAGTAAAAATATTGGTTCGTATTTTGAGTGAATTATAGCTGTGGCTCTTCTTTGCAAAAGTTATTTTCCAATGATTTTTTTTTTTTTTTTTTTTTTTTTGAGGATTGTTGCTTTTATTCTTTTGTTATTTTGTATGATTAAGTTTAGAAGCATTACCTTTTGAGCGAAGGCATGACGATGAATATTCCCGCCATGGATTACTTACGCTTCTGTATCATGTACGCATTGTGCAGTGAAGCAAAGTTGTTTTTCCTGCTTCAGCACTGTGCTGGCAGAAAAGCTACTTTTAGAGAATTCGTTTATTCATATCTCAGAAGTAGATGATTTTACTTGGTGTAAAAAATAAAACTACAATCCCTAATGGAAAACAAGCGGAGCAGCATTATAATCTTTAGAAAGATCAATGAATAAAAATTGTAGATCGGATTCTTATTTCTTCTTTGAACAAACCGGCCCCACTTTAGAAACGGATATTGTTACTCGTGTAATATTTTTGTAGACTCGCGAATTAAATTCCAATGAGCGTTTGAAAGGCAAATACATTTTCAGAATTCAGCAATAAAATACTGAAGTTCGAATTTTCAAAGAATATTTCTTATCTTGATTTCTCTGTCATAATGTTCACATTTTACTTCCACTTTTAACGTGCTGCCAAAAAATTACAAAATAATTGTAAGTAATTACTTCCGCTTTTTAATTGTTGCAAAAACAATGAGAAGTAATAATAATTAACCAACTTTTGCTAAAAAACTGATAAGTGAAAATGTACTGCTGTTTAGTACGAATAGCTTTTTCTATATACCGTCAAAATTTCTTCTCCTCTGAATTTTTAATTTAAATTTTATTAGATGATTTAACATTATATATAACCTAAATATAAATGCATTAAGATTAACTGATATTTTTGAGTATCGTAATCGAAAAATCCTATACGTAATTTTTTTTCACTTTTATTGCGAATCAAACTGTTAGAAAGTTTTTATACTTAAAAAAAATTTTTTTTTAATGTTTTATTGCTCGTAAAGACAAGTAGCCATTTACTTTTACAAAGTTGTTTACAAAAAAAAGCTAATTGATACACTTCTATGCAATTTGAATTCACATTGTGGTCATCCAACCTATTCAATATAAGTGGTCTCTATGCATTTGATTTACAGTAAGGACATTTGTCTTGACATGTGTTGACTGTTTTATTTTTAAGTCTAGTTCGTGTATAAACTCAGAAATGTCCCCCCCCCCCCTCTACAATAGGAGCACATGGAAATAGGAAAATATATTATTGTTTTAATTACCATTTAGTAAAATCATTAGTTTTTAAAATACAAAGGAAATACATTTAAACGTGCAGACATTTTTTCTATGCAAAATAAATAATATTTTTTAAAAATATGGAATTGAGAAAAAACACTGATATGGACCCCTTTTCTAGTGCATTAGACCTATCACTTGTGCAATACAGCTGTTTTAATTCAATCTATCGTAAGGATGTCTTAAATTAAAACTACTCTGGTTTGTTTCAGCACAATTTGTATTCAAAAATTTCCTTTCTAGCAGAAACCTAGCACTTAAGTGCTCAGAATCCCTTTAACTGGAACATTTTAAGGAATTATTACACTTTTAATGAGATAAACTTTCTCATAAAACAAAGATGAAATGATGCTTAGTTTTAAACTGAGTTATGCTGGGAATGCAATTTTCTGGTGACACGACGCTATATCTCTCAAACTGCCATTAATCCTGCCGCTATTGCACTACCAAGAAAAGCACCGAATCGAAATCTGAAATCCATTGAATCGAATCTCCTTTTGAGAAGGAAATAAAACGAAAGGCTTGCTTTTATGGAAAGTCAATAGCCAGAACAACACTTGGATTAGACGTATTTCTTCATCATAAGTACATTGAAAATGGACTTTCTATTTATTATCGAAAGATATATTTGTGTTGCAAATTTCTAAAGTTTGTTGCACTTCATATTTATTGCTTTTCTGCGTCAAATATATAATATAGTTTCACTTGGTACGTTTCTCAAAACATTACGCGAAAATATATCTACGACATGTGTTATACATTTCAAAAAGAGAAGACTTTTTCTACACTGCAAAAAAAGAACTGTTGTTGTTACAGTACAGTACTGGCAGCCGAGGTTCAATTCAAAACTGCAAAATGCGCAGTAATAAACTGTAAAAGTATCGATTTTAGTTTCTTACTGTAAAGTTAGCAATTTTACAGTTTATTGCCGTAAAATTTAGTTGTATTATTCTGTAAAAACAACAGTATAATACTGGCAGCAGAGCAGTAGCGAGGCCTCAAGTCATCGAACGATTCGCCGATGACCTGAAGGCAAACCTCGTTTTGCACTGGAAGAATTAAAGTTTTAAAAATTTTATTTTCAGATTATTTTTTCGGATCATTTAATATTCCAAATAATTTTATTTTAGTGGTGCCATCTGTTGAGTAAACGATTAGGCGTGACCTTCACTCATCGCTAAAGATATCGCATCGGTTTTGTGTGTGCGCGCGCAAGTTTTTTCGCTTGTCAGCCATTTCAGCCAATCAGATTCTTTCACAGCTTCCCTTAAATGTCGTACGAGTCATCGGCGATTACCCGCGGAAATTTAATGTGCAAAGCATTTTGTTTTTACTGCAATTCTCAGTTTTGGCGGATCGTGGGGGTTGGATGGGGAGGGGTAGAGATTTTTTTCTCCTGTTTCGTTTATTCTTTTATATATTTTTTTCAATTCGGTGCGTCACATTTTTCAAAAAAAGGGGTTGCGGTTAGAAAAATATTGTTATCTTACGATGGCGCCAATATGACCTGACGTGTCGAAGACAATATTGTTTGCAACAGTAGTTTTGCATGGGGGAAAACACTGTTACCTTTTGTGTTTTGGAACTTCATCGCATTTTCAAAAACGAATATATGTGTGCGTGGTTTTGTTTTTTTACTCTCTCTTTTTAGTTTCAATTAAAATGTTTTTCATAAAAAGTAGTGCGCGTTGCCGTTCGAGCTTTGCATTTCAGCAAGCTTGAACTTTTCAAATTGAAAAAGAAGCATCTGTGAACCAAGATTTTTACAAGGTAAGATGAATTTTTTAGTTTTAAAACTCATAAAAACAACATGAATGATTTTTGTCATTTTAAAGTATACTTCATTTATTGTGTGAGGAGAATTTCCTGCTTCAACGGAAATAAAATTTTCGAAAACTGAAAAATTAAATTTCGGAAACGGCAGCCCAAAATTTTCAGAAATTTCTTATCACAAACAACCCTGAGCGAAACATATGGACTGGTATATTTCTTTTGGGACCTGAAAGTTAGCGATGACTGACGCTTGAAGTCACGCCTCGCTACTGCAGCAGAGGTACCACTTTAAAACTGCACGGTAACAAACTATAAAATTAGAAATTTTACAGTTTTTTGCTGTAAAATTAGCAATTTTACAGTTTAGTATTGTAAAATTAGCAATTTTTATAGTTTATTACTATAAAATTAGCTGCATTATACCGTAAAATCAGCATCCATTTTTTTACAGTGTGCTTTGATGTTTCTATGGCTGATTAAAACAAATTTGCTATTGTAACGAAGCCAAATTCCCAATTTTCAGACAGGGGGCCTAGTGAGAATGAAGAGAAATGAAGGGATTAGCTAGCGAGACGCTCGAAGGTGGTTGTGCTGTGTGTTGTTAATGTTTCGTTTCGCATAAGTGTCAAATAAACTTCATGTTTTGCACAAAACTGTGTGGAACTCTCACTTACATTAGCAATGATAAACATTTAAAAAAAATTTATAAATGTCATTCGACAATTAATATTTAAGTTTTCTCTGTATTTAACTATTTAATAATAACAATCCAATCCAACGTTTTGCCATTTAACTGTGGTCATGCTTCTGTAGCATGTATTAAAAGATAACGACAACTATCACTAATTCTCACAAGTTTCAAAAAATTACTGTGGAGAAATTTCTATTTGTAAGTATTTTCTGAAATGATTACGGAATGGACACTTTTTTTCTTAACTTAAAGTGCAAAATTACAATATTTTCTTCATTAAAACGCAAAGATTTGTTTTATTTTTTAAGCTATCTTTATGGTAAAAATATTAAAATCTAAAACAACCACATAGATTTTTTTATCTATTAATGAAGTGCTTCCTTTTGCTCGATAGATTATAATACCTTCAGTTTAATTATTTATGATCCGCTTTGAGCGATATTCTTGTCACACTGTTTGTAATTTCTTTGTGTCTACTTTAAATTTAAAATTTTAATTAAGATTACAAAAGGTTTTAATTACTTAAAGACTTTAGTTAAATACAATAGAACCTGATTTTGTAAGGAAAAAATATGCATATTTTCTGAAAATATTCATTGTCCAAATTTCTCTGTTACGAGACACTGTCCCGTTAGCATTTTTGCCACGAGTTCGAGCCTCAAAAAAAGACTTTTCTGTTTTTGTGTGTAACCTAGGGTTAAAGTTCATCCACGTAGAAAAATTTTAGGTTTTCATCCAAAAACCCGGAATATTTTCGAGGCTATTTCGCCAAGGATCAAAAAGAAAAGTAACAAACATAAGACAAAAAGTGGAAATGGACCATAATTTGATGTGATTACATTCTTTTTTACAGTACCTATAAAAAAGAAACTGCAAATATCTCGGATTTAACAGTTAAGACAGAGAGCCAAATAAAAAATCCCCTAATGTCAGATAAGGCTCTGTGTTACGTAATGGGATTGAGCTCAATACATTTAACTTCTTTTATCAATCATAGTTGTATTTTATTTTTTACTTTATATGGGACAAGAAATTGTCTTCTATTATTGCTCTTGCAAGATTTTTTTTTTTTGTGTAAAAGGTATAATGGCACCTATTCTTCATCTTTATCCTCCATAAACTTCAGTTATCTTCCGTTTTCCTGAATAGTACTTAAGTCAGAGCTGTGTTTTGCTTGGAACAACTTTGAAGTTGTAGTAAATCTATCATTGCTTGTCTTTTCTTCAAGATCAATATTATCTCTTAAATGTAAACCATCAACTATAAATTGTTTTGCAACTTCAGATGGCTTCATATTCCACTGAAGGTCCAAATTTTTTTATTTAGTTAGTTAAATGAAAGCGAATGCATGTGTATACAAATACATTCAAAATTTGTATACATTCAGTGGCGGAAAAAAACTGCACCACTTGCAAAAATTCTCATTTTTACGAATTTCTCAAAAAATAAGGGACTAATTGTTCTGTTTTTTTTTTTTTTCATTAAAAAATCTGCTTCAGCTGAAAAGTTTCGAGAAAAATCATTTTATTCATGCATTTAGGGCAGAACAGAATTTGAGTGAAGAAACCAAGCATATATATTTTACCATGGCAATCAAATTACTTGCTACGTGCAGTAATTTTGTAGATTTTCATGAACGCATCTTATATTCGCGATGTATAAGAATTTCTTTCAAAGGCATCAATTTCATTCGCATGTTTTGGGCTCACAGCAAGCAAAGTTTTCCATCCTGGTTTAACAAATTTTCAGAAAAAATGATAGCATACAAGAGAATCATTACACTGAAGTTTAAAGTAAAAATCTTTAAAATTATGTTCAAATATAAACATTTAAAGCAATTAATATCCACTGCAAATGCGCAAAAAATAACAATTTATAGCTTTCTAAATTTCATTGCTGAATAATTTGGCATCTTGTAGAAAAGTTACAGCTTATCACAGACACTTGAAGTCAGCGACCTAATGAGACGTATTTCAATTATTCTATGGTAGATGACGAATCGTATGGGATCGTTCGCAAAATTGCAATACTTGCCAGTAATTGCTCAGTGTTCTTCATGGTAAAAAATATGTTTTGGGAAAGATTAATTGCGATTCTTCGCCTATACAAGAATAATTGAAATGCGGCTCATTAGGTCGTTGATAGCTTTATAAGTTCTTATGATATTCAACTCGATTTTTTAAAGGTGCAAAATCTACTCGGCTATGAAATTTTAAACTGTATAAATTGCTATCTTTCGTGTAAGAAGCTGTGAGAAATCGCTCTTTAAATGTTCATATTTCATCAAATTTTCAAAAATTGTCCTTCAAGTTTAAGCGTTATGACTCTCTTGTATGTTGCTAAATAAAGTGTAGACCATGGCAGGATGGAAAATTCTGCGTGTTATGAGCAAAATTGAGTTAACACGATTGAAAATTTCGGCAGACTTTAAAATTTTATATTTCAACAACGAGGACGTTAGGGCAAATACTTCATGTCTCCAGAAGCACGTTTCACAATGCTCTTTCAATTACTACTTATTTACTTTTTTTTTAAATTATGTATTTTTTTTTCCTGGGAAGGTTTTAAACTGAGAGGAAGACATGGAGAGAGAAAAATGTTTGATGAGAGCCATGTGGCCTTGTATTGTCACAGATTAACATCGCATCAGGAGAAGCCACTTTTTTGTATAATTGGCTACTTCTTTTCCACTTAAGGATCAAGTTACAGATCGTATATCAGACGACCGTCCACTCAGTTCTCTCAAGCACTATAAACTTCTGCAGCTCATAAAGATACTGCAGATAAAATCAAAATATGTGCAATAATACACGACGGATATAAACGTGAATGCGCACTGCAGCGATAGCTCTCCGTTTCTGCTCTAATTCAAACGGATCGTTTTTTTTTTTTTTGTTTAAACTAGCTACCAGGGCAGCTAGATTAGTTTCCTGCGGCATGTTGATGCATAACGTTTCAGCCCCCCAAACTTTTACCTCATTCTGATGTTATATTATTTGATATAGTTTAATGTTCATAAGATTTTAAAGACATACTACGCACGAGGCCCGCTAATGAGTTTCATGTCTGATTCAGTTTAGCTTTCGTTCAAAATTATCATTATCATTACTGTTTCATATCAGCCACGTTTTGTAACAATGGATTTCATATTTAACTATATAGGACAAATTGCTTTAAATTTGAGTACCGTAAAATGGGGTTAATCGGAACACTTTTCAGCTTTGATTGTAAAAAAAGCAGTTAAAAGATTTTTTTTTAATTTTATTTTTTGGATAAAAACTTCGGTCTTGCTTTACTTTTGATATTCCAAGCAAAGACAAAAGATTTTGAACAATTACTATTAAAATATATAGCAAATTATGGGTGTTCCGAATCACCCCGCTGATAGGGGTCAATCGGAACACTTGTTAAAATTTTTATTTTTTTCAATTTAATCTGTAATAGGTCTCACAAACATGAGTTATATTGATGGGGGAGAATAAGAACAGATAATTACTGTCAAATAAATGTATAATTTCAGTACCAGTAAACGTTTATAATTTGTGAAAATTCAAAATAATTTTGAACTTATGAAAAATGAAAAGTAATTTTAAGAAATACTTTTGAATTGAAATACAAAGATTTAACATGAATGGAAGTCACTCATATCGTCCACAAATATGTACTTGTCCTTAAAACTTGCAATTGTGACTTGGCTTAAGTTTTTTCATAACATCTCCTGGGATGAACTCTACCTTTTCTTTAGTTTTTTGAAATTTCTGGGTTTCGGGGATTGTCCTGAAAGATTTTTTCGCTTATTCATCACTGTCTGTGTGCTGGACGTTTACTACATAAAGTCTATGTGACTTTCCCCCTTTTATTTTAAGTAAAAAGAAGTCTTCTGGAGAAAAAATCTTTTGAAATCTGCAACTTTTGTCATTCTAAGATCTAGTTGCTCACGAGAAGGGATAAACAGTAATAAATCCTTGTCCTTGTCTTGATTAGAAGAATTAGGGTTAGAATCTTGATTTTTCAAGCAGTTTCCTTCAAATAAGTTTGAATTGGAACAACAGAACTAAGTGTTCCGATTCACCCCGCAAATTTTTTTCCTATGGCATTTTTCAGAATTCTTCACTTTTATGACACAATTTATAAAAAATGTAAATTCTAATGTGGTATTCTGTTGTTCAGATACATGTATAATTGAAACATACCACTCATAGTTTTTAAATATAAGAAGGTTTGTTCTTGCATATGAAGTTTTGCAGTCTATGAAAATGTGATGTTTTCTAGCATTCAACGTGCAGCCCTCTTTAGAAGCCAGTAGCGTTGCCAGATTGACAAAAGTAATTTTTTCCTACTTCCTATGATCTTACCTTTCTAAAAAAAAATTCATGGCGAAAAATACTCAATAGTATATTTATGAAGAATTTCTTTGTACGGTCGGGAAGTTTTGTTCCGATTGACCCCGCTGTTCCTATACACCCCATTTTACGGTACTTATTAATTGATATCTTCGTTAATTAAAATCGTATAATTATATAATGAAAACTAATGAAACCTGAAAAATTACGAATCTATCGATACCTGGTTCGACTTTCAGTTCATTGGCGTTCAGAAGAAAGAAGCATGATATAGAAAGACAGAAAGAAATATAGAAAGATACTCAGCTTTTAATAAAAGTAGATAATAAATATACTCTCGTATTTTAATCTAAAGCTCAAAAAACATGAGAACATGAGTCTTCTCAAACATCGAAACATGAATTTAGGTTTAATTGTAAGCCACTTTCGCGTTTGACCACGATACTTGCCTGACACGATTTAGGAAGCCAACCGTTATCGATTCTCATTATGACTAAATTGGCGCAAAGTCTGATTCAGCTTTTTAAATACCTTCCAGGCGTAAAATTAGTACCAAAAGGTGATTTTCAAGTAGCCAACCGTAGCGTTTTCGGCATCGCAGTCACTGAGGTAACTTATTCTCTTTAATAATTAAGTTCTACTTTAAACTTTTATACATGTAACTTACCGCGAAATTCAACTAATTGGATTGAAAGTAATGCGAAACATTATTCTTCGCAATTGAGCTTTATCTTGAACATGAAGAGTAAATAAATGCAAGGCACACACTAAGTCACTATTTTATTTTCAAAATTAAAGTTTATTTAGAAGGCTAATGAAAAAGGAGGGTAAGTTTTATAGTGAAGAAACAAATGTTTATGTGATACAAATATTGTTTTCATAAGAGATTGGTATGCTTTTTACTGTTGAATGGAGTTTTTTTTAGAAAAAATATTGAGAAGGTTAATTTTTAATAAACATGCTTAAAACAAATTTCTTAGTGATCAAAATAAAATACTCGTATAAAACAGACCTGTAAAAAAATCCATCTAAGTGTTACATTTTTTAAGTGGATATAGTGGCGGATTTACTTTTTATGGGAGCTCTACACAATCCGTTTTTGGAAGCCCTTTTGTCTATAACAAAATTATGTAAAACCTTTTTCATGTAATTTTTTTAATCCACTTCGGGGCCCAGATGGTCGTGTGGACTCTTCGCAATTACACTGAAAAAATGAATGTTCTTTTAAAAGTATAATACAGTTAATTTCATAGTAATAAACTAAAAATTACAAATTTTACAGTAATAAACCGTAAAATTCCTGATTTTACTGTACCACTAAACTGCAAAATTGCTGATTTTACAGCCATAAACAGTAAAAACGCCAATTTTAGTTTATTACCATGTATTTTACAGTTTTAAACTGGAACCTCTGCTGCCAGTAATATACTGTTGTTTATACAGTATAATACTTTTAAATTTTACAGCAATAAACTGTAAAATTGCTAACTTTAAAGTAAGTAACTAAAATTGCTAGTTTTACAGTTTACTACTGTGTATTTTACAGTTTTAAATAGGAACCTCTGCTGCCAGTATTATACTGTAAAAACAACAGTCCATTTTTTTTTGCAGTGAGTTTTGCAGTGAGGATTTTTTTACTACATTCGCAACAAGATAAATCCGCCGCTGTACATATTAATGCTACAATCTGCTAAGAAGACAACACTTTTTGACAACTGGGAGCTGTTATATATGTCAGCATAATGCACAGAAAACTTGAAATAGTAGTTTCTTTAGATTATAGTCATGACTGTATTGTTGAAGAGTTTTGTCTTCTTCTGAGTTTACAATTACATTTCCATAAAAATGAGAGTTTAATGTGCAATCAAAGTCCTTTTGTGAGACCGTGAGTGAGACGGAAAGATACTTCTCAATCACGACTTCATTGTTGCTTAGAAGTTGTTTGTGAAACGATGTACAAATCACCTGCTGATTGGCTGAAAATGTCGAACCACTGTTTTATACTGCGAATTCACAATTTTCCTGTCAAAATGTATTTAGGTTGAATTCCGTTGCGTAAATTATATCAGTTAATTGCATTTGTATTGGGAATTAAAGCTAAGTCTGGTTCTAAGCTTAATTTGCCTAAATTAAATTTGCACTACTCTAACTTTATAAATGCTATGAAATATTTAAATGTATCGAACAGCTAAAATTTTAGTTGCGGTATTCGATGTCGGTTCTTGATTTTTTTAATTACTTCAACAATACCATATTTTCCATTCCGTTAGTACACATATTCAGTGAATTCGATGCTCATTTTTCTCCTCAAATTAATCTTTTTTGTGTCTGTCTTTTGAACTAAACGAGATAAAATTTGGAGTATTAGTATTATAAAAAAATATGCATTTTTTGCTATAAAGAAAACTTTAAATAATCAACGTTAAAAATGTTTAATCGGAAGAAGTTAAAAGCATCAGATTTGGGGTATAAAAGAACATAATTTTCAATGCAAAAAAAAAAAAAAAAAAAAAGAAAGAAAGAAAAGAAAATGAGTTTATTGATGTAAAGTCATCCGACAAAAGCTAAAATTTTATTATTTCGAAATTTTTTTCTTGAATTTCGCAAAAGTATAAGAAAAAAACAGAAAATAAAAATAATGCAGATTGTGATAGTTTAAAAAAAACAGTTGAATGTATTTTTTGTTTTCTGAAGCTTAAAACTTTGACGTAGTGAAAACTAAGCTTCTTATAGCCCCAAAACATACATAAAATAAATTTTTCTATTTTACTTACGAAGTATTATTTCAATTTCTTCAAACAAACGTCCAATTATAAAGTTATTATGCATTCAAGTTATTATGCATTAACTTGAGATTGCTTTTTTTTGCATGCTAGTTATTTTTATTTGGTGATATTCGTAGCTTTCTCATTGGAACAAAAAATTACCATTTTAACTGGACAAAATATCAGTAAAATGAAGCATCAAAATTCACTCTTTAAAATTAGTTTTTGTCCTACTTTTTGCGATGCTTTTATTGCTTTATTAGTAGTACTCACACAGCGATGCCCGTGGAATAATTGTAAAGGAAGTTAAGTGAGTAAATTTAATTCACTCCAACCCTCTGAGGTAAAATTATTATATTTTTTAATTCAAATGTACTCCATGACATTTTAAATGCCACTAAAAGTCATGTTTAAGTTTAAATTAATTCGCCGAATAAATCAAAAAGACATTAAGTTAAGCAAAATTTAGTTTATTTTCAAGGCTTAACTTAATACGCAAATTTAAACCACTATGTAACTTCACGGGCAAAAGAGCAGTTTGTCTGGAAAATGGCGCTAGTGTTTCAGTTTTGCTTATAGAGTTAAGCCTTGAAAATTGTCTAAATTTGATTAATTAATATCCTCTGTTCTAATCAACTGAGAGAAACGTGCTAAACTTTTGCATTCAGAAAAAAAAACTCTCCAGCGATGTATAATGCTACGGGATGGGGGAAAGTTTTCCTCCTCAATTATGGCAGATACACCAAAAATGAGACTAATTAATTTATTTAAGAATAACTAATTCGAAATTTGGAATTCGGCCTTCGAAGTGCATTTCACGGGGATACGTTCGAATTTTTGTGCCAAGTTTCAGGTCTGTTTGTGCTGTGGAGGCTTCTGGCCATTGGTTACAAACATACAAACAAACAAACAGAGCCCATCATCTTTATATATATATATACTGAGAAATTAACCAGTAATATTGCTATATATCATATTACTTAATGACTTTTTGCTTACAACCGTTTCATTTGATCGTGTTTCCAAAAGTTTACTTTATGTTATTATGAAAGTAAGAGTGCGTTTACGTTGACCACATTCCAGTGGTGGATTTACCATGTCGTAACTGGCGCAATTGCATGGAGCCCCTCGACATAGGTGCCTCGAAGGGTATCCAAAATGGCCTATGAAAAATATTTTACACAATTCTGCTCTGCAAAAAATAAACTGTTGTTTTTACAATATAATACTGGCAGCAGAGGTTCCAGTTTAAAACTTTAAAATGCACAGTTGTAAATTGTAAAACTAGATTTTACAGTTCATTACAGTAAAGCAGCAATTTTACAGTTTATTACCACAATTTTACACTTTTTCAATATAAAATTCGCAGTATTATACTAGCAGCAGAAGTTCCAGTTTGAAACTGTAAAATGCACTGTGATAAACTGAAAAATTTAGCGATTTTACAGTTCATTACTACAAAATTAGCAACATTTACAGTTTATTAGTGTAAAATTACCAATTTTCATAGTTTGTTACTATAAAATTAGCTGTGTTATACTGTAAAATCAACTATTTTTACAGTGTGTTCATCTAAAGGGCTCATCAAAAATGCATTGCGACGGGCCCCCTAAACTTGCAAATCCGCCAGTACTCCTCTCGTCAACGATTTATTAAGTAGAAAATTTTGTCTCTGCAACACACAATCTGACAAGAATCATTCTAAAAGAAGCTCCAAGTGGGAACTCCTAGTTGAGAATAAAATACACACCGTTTTTTAAAAATGATTCATGGGTTATTAATGTCGCTTATTTCATAAAGTAAATGAAAAATGATTTTCTAAGCTAATAAAACTACGTAAAGTTAAGCAATAATCTGAAATCAACACATTTGTGCTTCATCAAAGGCAAATTCCTGTTTCCTGTTGCAGCAGACCATTGCGTAAGAAAACAAAATGAAATAAAATTAAATTAAGAAAAAAAACTTCATCGTTCAAGGGTTAATTATAGGGAAAGACAAAGTACCTCGTAAAATTTAAGCTCCTCTTTTTGCAAAGTATCAGAACAAAATCACTAAGCGTTAAAAGAGAACATTTTAACTTTAAACTTTCTCACGTAACTGATCGGTTCGTGTGATCAGTCTTGACAGCTTTTTCGAAGCGCCTGGAGTCGTTTCCGAAGTAGAAGTTGTTTTTCCCTCCTCGTGATTTCCGCGAAGAAGCCCCTTTTGGAGCGAATGAAATTTAATTCTCTGAATTTGGATTCGTTGTTAAACAGACTTCGACGAGCACTTCAACTCTTTCTTCAAAATATCATTCAGATAAAAATGTTTGAGCAAGTTACAAAGGGTTTTGGTTAATTTAAAGCAACAAACTGGGATACATATTGAAAGTAAATTAAATTATCTACGATAATGTTTGATAGCTTAATTACAAAATGCTTAAAATATCATAACAATTTTAGTTTGTAACATGAAAATTGCTTCTACACAATAATATATATCTATCTTTAAATGTTGTGTAAGTTCTTATAGTTGAATCAAAAATTGTTTTGCATATTTTCCATACTTCATTTTCCGTCTTTTGCTCCGTATTAATACGAAAACTATTTTCCTACAATGCAAGTATTTTTAACATTGGGTTACGTAACCTCTGAATATTTGACTTCTTTAGAAAAGAAAGACCAAGATTTTTGTGAAGTTTTGAAAGAGCTCTAGTAGTAAAACCCTTAGAAACAAAATTCTCTCTAGATAAGTTCCATCCAAATGTGACGTGAAAGTTTTATGTAAAACGGGATTTTTCTGTCCTAGAGTATTTGTATTTTATGCATTTCGGTCCTAGAAACTCAAGGTAAGGAGATACGATGGTGAACATTTATATTTATGCAGTATATAGATTCGTCTAGTCTTCTGAGTTTTAGAATTGATACGCAACAAAACATAGTTTCTATTCTCTTCAGTCTCGTGAGAAGAACTAACTTCTTTTTATTTTGTAAATATAGCATTTTCTGCCTTTTCTAAAGCCAGCATTTTTTCCAGTTAATAAAAAGCTGGAGCATTGTGTTCCAGTTACATTCTCTAAAATGCGTCTGTAGGTAATGGAATGTTTTAAAGATGCTCAAAAAATTCTAACATCTTTTTAGAACATAATTTTATGAAAGTAAAAAAAAAAAATTCTACACTGCTTCACAAATAGATTCTACACTGCTTCACAATAGCTGTAAGGTAAATATATTCGTTAGTAATTTTTTACAAACCTTAAGGGATATTTAAAATGATATTGATATAAAATGAAGGTGACTGCTATTTTTCAGTATTAAAAATATTATGCTATTTCTTAGAATAGCTATTCGAGTTTTTCTGCATACATTTTTGAAGCAGTAAAAGTATATACTTTAAAAGAGTTAAATCTCTAATTATCAAAAAATATTTGACTACAGCGGAAAACGTAACTTATATGTGAGAAAAAGTCATAAATATATACTCTAAGGGCCCTGCTCCACATCAGGGGGGAGTGGGGAAAATGAAAATTTGACCCACGTGTTTTGTTTATTTCAATGTGGCTCAGCTTGACCCTTTCAGTCCAATTGTTGCTCCTGAACATCATTTAATAAGGTATAATACCGCTAAATTTAATGTACCACTGGAAGGGTTATTTACAGGCTTGGACACATCTGCAAATCTGGTATCAATGAAAACTAATAGTTTGCCCGCAGCTGTTGTGGAATTGGCAAACGTCCAAATACGGCTTGTCTAGCTGAATGAGGCGTAAAATTAAAAATTTGGTGCTCGTGATTTCAATGTCATCTGCTTAATTTAAAGACTAAAATACAGCTAGCTTTCTTAAAAACTAATAGATGCGTCCATTTCCGTCTATAAACTGGACTAAGGCCCCTATATATACGAGCCGGCGCATCAAGATTAAGTTTCACCACTTTGGATCCAGCTCGTGTTTGTGTGATTGAGTGGTTGTCTTTTCTGGCCAGTAATCGCGTTTTGATAATTTTTCACTATGAGCAATTATTAGCGGTACGTGGATTTGGCAAAGCTTAGCAATGTGCCAAAACTTTTTTCTGGTAACCCTACTCCGCAACAATGAAAATATGAAAGTAAAAGTTAAGGAATTGGATCCAAAGTGGTGAAACTTAATCTTGATGCGTCGGCCTGGCTCTAAACTGGACGTTAGCTTTTATAGGGCCCCTATATAGACGAGCCGGCGCATCAAGATTAAGTTTGACCACTTTGGATCCAGCGCGTGTTTGAGTGCTTGAGTGGTTGTCTTTTCTGGCAAAGTACCGCGTTTTGGTAATTTTTCACTGTGAGCAATTATTAGCATCACGTGGATTTGGTAAAACTTAGCAATGTGACAAAAAAATTTCTGGTAACCCTAGTGCACAACAATAAAAAATTGAAAGTAAAAGTTAATAAGTTGGATCCAAAGTGGTGAAACTTAAGCTTGACAGCTGCTCTAAGCTTTTCCATCTCAGACGCAGCCAAACAGTATAGTGCTCATCTAATAAAGGAAAGCTATGATCTTGATAATGTTGCTCTCTTTTCGGGTAACAGGAAAAGGTAATTGCCACAGATTTGAGTTTAAATACTTTTGCGAAGTGACTGCAAAAGTAACCCAACTCACTTCAGTATCAATTATCCTTTCCTAATACCCAAAATAAGGATACATTGTCTATATCGGAGGCCAACTTATCAGAGGCTTACTATAGATAACCGGATGTTCGCCGTTTCAACTCGCTGTTTAAATAATCATGATGCGTACAATTTAAAAAATGAAGTCTCATCTTACACATTCGGGGAAACGAGCTAATCCTTTATTTTCTTGTTTCACCGAAATTATTGAAATGATTTTCCAGAGAACTTTTCACAAAAGTTTAATCTTTCCTGCAGCAGGCCTTATCGTATAACTTGAGCCCAGCGGCTTCAACATACTAACTAATCTTCATAGATTTCCCAACCGAAATTGATCGCACAAAATACATATTTTGAGTTACAACGATAAGCCCAGAGAATAACTATTCTCTTAAACTTAGGTGCAATATTTATAAATTTGAAAGAATTTAAATTTCAATTTGTTGAGAGACAAGAAAGGCTTCAAGTTCATGCAGCATTAATGCGTTAATCCTCTTTTGTATAAGCAAAACTTAAACAGAAGACGAAGATCAAAGTATGAGGCTAATTGAAAATTAGTAAAAGTGAGTTGCGGGAAATACTTTAATCTCAAGTATTTTCCTACTTTAATCATGAATTAAAATAGAAAAATGTCTTGTGGACAAATTATCACTACCAAAACTCTAAGCTCGTGTACACGTGTATTAGCAGCCTTTCTGTTCCTTTCGATTTTAAGCCATACCTTTCCTAGAAAGCAGATAAGCAGCTCTTTCATTTTCCAGTCTTCATTTACCTACATGGTTATTATTTATACTCGGTTACTTTAAAAGAGGCATATCAAGTTTAGAAATTTTGCGTCGTTTCTATGAAAACAGTACGAAAGAAAACAGCTCCACTCTTTTTACTTCCTTTTACGGGAGCTTTTATCCCTATAAAAGCTATGGTAAAACCTTGCGATCGCAGCTCCCCCTGAAGATATTAACCGATTTTTACTTCTTTTTACGTAGTAAAGGAAGTATTGTGATCGCGATAAATAAATCACTCAAATTTGAGTCTAAATTTTGATTTTGCTCATCCCTGAATGAATGTTCAGTAGTTTTTTCGACCTGTCAGCACGTGCATATGTACCTACAAGCATATAAGCAGCAGAAAAATCCTTTTCAACCACCCCCGAGTTAATTACGACGAGTTTTCTCGTGACAGTGTATATACGTATGTGCGGATGTATGTGCGTATGTGTGTCGCATAACTCAAAAACTATATGCTGTAGAAGCTTCTAGCTTGGTATGTAGGCCTTGAGGATGGTCTAGTTGTGCACCTTCCCTTGTGGTTGCATTCGAAGGTTCCCAAGGTGGTGTTTTACCCCTTTTTGGGGTAAATCAGTGTTAATTTCAATGCAGACTCAAGTTATATGAATTGGCGCGACCACTTGGCGATATGTCGCCAAGCTTTTGGTCGCCAGGTGTTTGACGCCAACTTGGCGGCATATCGCCAAGTTGACGACAAACTGGCGAAAAAAGTATGTTTTGAATTTGGGTTCAACTTGGCGCTATTGGCGATATTTTGCGAAAAAGTCACTGAATGATATTTAAATCAGCAATATTTAGAAATTAACCATTGTAAAATATTTTTTGCATTGTTTCGTGGCAGATTAGGGGAGTAAATATTTGAATTGTAATCTTGCTCACTCCAAGCACTTTTTTTAACACTTAAGGCAACTACTAAGAAATTTACACGTAAAAGGAAGTAGTGTGGGGTCCATCCCAGATTTTTCTTTTTTTCTTACATAGTTTATTTTATGGAGCAATTACTTAAGAAAATTAAGTGAAGTTTCGTAATGGAAACATTACCTTATTTCAGAAGTAGATTTACACTTAAAAGAATAAAATAAAAATATTTTTGGAAAAAAAATTGAACCGACTTCAGAACTTCACTCGGTAAGTGCTCTAAAAAGTAAAACATAATTTTATTCTTTGAACACCATCGATACTAAGTGAAAAAAAGTCCATAACGGCGTAATTATAACAATCATCAGAGGAAAAGTGCGGAGATAAAGAAATTAATTTTACTTTGAGCCGCCAGCTTTCGTTACACAGGGTATAGTAATGTGTTATTTGTTCAAGTAATATTTTATACTTAATATTGTATATTAATTATAAACGTACCATTGTGTAACGTAACATACCATTGTGTAACGGTAAGATCGAATTCAGGATAAGCGAGTTCTCTCTCTCTCTCTGATGTTTTAGCTTGGTTGTGCATGTTCTAAAGTGTTGGTGTTTTAATTAAATGTTACTTTTAAATGATGGTGTGCAGTTTATGTGTTTACAGAAGACAAGAAATGTCCAAAGGAAGTTTACTCTGGCCAGAAAAGACAACCACTCAAACACACAAACACGCGCTGGATCCAAAGTGGTGAAACTTAATCTTGATGTGCCGACTCGTCTATATAGGGGCTAGAGCAGCTATATAGACAGGCCGAAGCATCAAGATTAAGTTTCACCACTTTGGATCCAATTCCTTAACTTTTACTTTCAAATTTTCATTGTTGCGGTGTAAGGTTACCAGAAAAAAGTTTTGCCACCATGCTATAAGCTTTGCCAAATCCACGTGACACGCTAATAATTGCTCACAGTAAAAAATTACCAAAACGCGATCGTCTATATAGGGGCCTTAATAGGAGCCTTAGACATGGCTATTGTTTATCACAGGATTAATTGCATGGATGCACGAGGGTATTGACTTCCTCTTACGAGAGTACCAGACTAATAATGGCCTAGGCACTAAAAATATTAAATTTAGTAAAAACGTTAAAATATCAATTACCTCTCAAAAAGATAGTTGTACAAATTTCTTTTCTTTTTTTTTTTCTAATTCAAAATAATAATAAAATAAAACTACTAAAATAGGAATAATAAAATGAATAAATAAAATAAAATAGAAAAGAGAAGCAAAAGGCTCCCAGCCAGAGTGCATAAGAGATAAATCGAGTTGTGAAGTGGGGAGAGTGGACCCACAGCGGATCCACAGACCCCAGCCAGACATTAATTAAAGCGCAAAATAATCAGCAAAATAAGCGTAGGGGCTTTTCCATTAGCTGGGCGCAAGAGAAAAATCGCCAACTAAAGAAGAATTGAGTCTTAGACACTTTTTTTTTTTTTTTTGCTTTTTGAATTAGAGAAAGAGTAATGTTTTTCTCATCTCGAAACATACATTAAAAATCTCAAAAAATTTTAATCATGATCCCGAAAAATGCATTTTGTATTTGTTTACTTTCATTTAATAAGACATATAAGTAGCGGAATGCCAATGAGAGATGATTGAATCATGAGTTGCGACCAACTTTACTTCTAAGTGGAATTTATTTTCCTTAATAAATAGTACTAATAAGGAATTCGGCCTCAATTCACTCTGTACTCGACTTCATTTAACTGTATCAATAGTTTTAACCCTCAAAGATAGCATAAACATCACTTTTTACAGCAGAAATAATACGCTAATGTAAACAAACATTTGGGTGGTGACTGTTCAGCGCTATCTAGTAGGCAAATCAGCACCATTGATGTTTCGAGTAATGATACAGCCTGTATAAAACGCTACCGAGTGAAGCCTTAATTAAGGTTAGCTGCTTGCAAATAATTCCTGGTTTGAGCAAAAAAAGATTAAGTTAAGTGACACGTTTTTTAATGCGGTGAATTGCTTTTTTCTCATTTTTGCATTATGAAAAAGTGCTATTTAAGTTCCAAAACTAGCAATCATCATTATTTCTTTCATCTAAGCAGCCTCAAGGGGCAAAAAGTCGGAACTTCAAGAGAATGGAGGTGTACACCAAACCGCCGTGCCGTAGGTAGCTATTCTTACCTCTCTAACGGCTTTTTTTTTTTTATTTTAATTAGAATCTCCCTCTGTATCAAATAGTTTTATATAATAAAACAGTTTAACGCACATTAACTTTCAATGTATTCAATATTTGTAATACAAAAGCAAAAAAATTGGTATGGACCCCACACTACTTTCTTTTACGTGTAAATTTCTTAGTAGTAGCCTTAAGTGTTAAAAAAAGTGCTTGGTGTGAGCAAGGTAACAATTCAAATATTTACTCCCCTAATCTGCCACGAAACAATGCAAAAAATGTTTTACAATGGTTAATTTTCTAAATATTGCTGATTTTAATGTCATTCGGTGAATTTTTCGCAAAATATCGCCAATAGCGCCAAGTTTAACCCAAATTCAAAAAAAAAAAAATTCGCCAAATTTGTCGCCAAGTTGGAGTACAATACTTGGCGACCAAAAGCTTGGCGACATATCGCCGAGTGGTCGCGCCAATTCATATCACTTGAGTCTGCATTGAAATTAACACTGATTTACCCAAACAAAGGCGTAAAGCACCCCCTTGGGAACATTCGAATGCAACCACAAGGGAAGGTGCACAACTAGACCATCCTCAGAGCCTACATACCAAGCTAAAAGCTTCTACGGCATATAGTTTTTGAGTTATGCGACACACATACATACGCACATACATCCGCGCATACGTATATATACAGACGTCACGAGAAAACTCGTCGTAATTAACTCGGGGGTGGTTGAAAAGGATTTTTCGGCTGCTTACATGTTGGTAGGTACATATGCATGTGCTGACAGGTCGAAAAAACTACTGTACGTTCATTCGGGGGTGAACAAAATCAAAATTTAGACTCAAATTTGAGTGATTTTTTTTTTTCGCGATCACAATACTTCCTTTACTACGTAAAAGGAAGTAAAACGGATTTTGAACAATAAAACAAATAAAAGTAAAAACAAAAAAGCTAATTTTGAGTTCACAAATGTGATTACAGTCGAACGTGTTTGTGTCGAACCTGCTTGTCTCGAAAACCTCTCTAAGTAACCTCTGTTGAAAATTTTCAATTTCCCTGCTTTTACAGCATCAATTTAATGTTTTTTCCCATGTTTAGCTCGAGTGATTTTTCCCCAAAACCTCTATATCTCGAAATTTTACGACTCTCACCTTTATCAATGGTGTATAACTTGGAGACAAAAATCTTCTTTTGCACAATCATTCAAAGACTATTTTCGTACTTAAAGGTATACACTAACTTGTCACCGATATAGTCATCACAATTAGTAAAACGTGGACTCACAACATGTCGTACATTAAAATATTCAAAACAATATATTAAGCATTTGACTTTGTTCCTGTTGCTTATCTTTGTAAATTTTATCACAACCCCTGTATCTCGAATTTTTCTTCTGTCCCGTGAAAATTGAGATAGACAGTTTTGACTGTATATACAAATGAACTAACAATAGAGAATTTACAAAGCTGTGAGAATCATAGTAACAAGAACGTTGTTTAATACTGTCAACGAAAATATACAATTTTTTTTTACAATTTCACACACTAAAGCCAAGCATCCAGGAATAGTGCTTTGGTTTCATTTTATTTTCCTTTAAAAAAAATTGTGTGAGAACCTATTTTTATTTCTTTTGAGTTCCTGCATAATAACTTCTTTAAATGTTCTCACTTAAATGCACAAATAACAAACTTTGAATTATATTCTAGTATAAAACACATTTCAAATTCTATTTGTTTGCAAATGAAGTATATGAATACCTTTTATTGGATGTCTGTGCATCCATAAGCTCACTTTTTTTTTTTTTTTTTTGCATTGAAAAAGTAACGCCGAACCTTGTAACGTTCATTGTAACGCCGAAACACGTGTCTGCAGTATAGCTGCGTATTTGTTCTTCTTTAACGTTGTATTTTACTTTACATACATTTTTTTGCAGTTTGGGCCCATGTTAGAAATCAAAAATTTTGCCAACTTGTTTAATAAATCAACTCGCGCAAATTTCTTTCTTCTATTTGTCATGCAACAGAACGATAACTCCAGAATGATATGAGTAAATTTAAAAATGAAACTCTAAAAATTGCATTAGAAATTAAGGTGGAAGAATCAAATATTTATTAAAATAAGAAGATATGAAGAATGTCTAATTACTTGTATTATATCTCTTATATGCACATGCATCCAAATAACATTGCTTTTTAATGTTTTCAAGTGTTTCCTTTTCCTTTTAATTAAGATCCCACCTCTTCCACATTTGTTTTCATAGCAGAAACATATCATGTTACTGGGCCAAACTGTTGCAGAAAATGCATTTTCTCTAATCACATTTTTCTAGGTACCTTATTCTACTAGGCACTGTTAAAAATCTAAACCGACTGATTCTTGGTATGGAATATCACGTTCCTCTATTTCTTTTTCAGGTTTGAGACTCTTCAAACATGTTTTTCTTGAAAGTCGTAGTTGGTTTAGATATGTGTGTGTGTGTGATTTGGGTTTCAACAAAGTTTTTATTTTCCTTGAACTCTTCTTCTCTCTCTCTCTCCAATGGCCATGGTTTGTTTTCTTCGTTTGCTTGTTTCTCAAGTCTTAATTTTCCCGCATCTAAGGATGTCAACTGTTGATCATCTTGCTTTCTTCTGTTTGGCTTTCTTTGCTTGTGAGATGGTTATGGTATAATTTTAACCAAGACTTCGGTTGGAGTAAGATCATTTCTGTCTTTAGGACGTCAAAGACGCGTCCTACCCTTGTTTCTAATAATCGTCTTCCCCCAAAGCATCAAATAAGATGACAGACAACCCAGAACCGCACAGCAAATTCAGGAGGGACCATTAAAACACTAATAGAAATATCGCATTTAAAACTCGCTGAAACTACTCGAATTATTTCTCTTATATCAAAACTATGACAAATATGGGAGGACTCGGTACATAAAAAGCTATTTAAAAAATCCGAGTCTTGTCTAAAAAACACTTTTAATTAATGAGCTATTTCTTTCTTTTTTTTTTTTTTTTGATATTGTTACCAATATTTTAATTATTTTTCAACATTCAAGGTAGGGGAAGACCGCCTATATTGGACCCCCTAAGAACAGGAGGCCTGTGTCGCTCAATGTGAAGCAAAACAAAAATACAAAATAGGGCATCGTGAGCTAAATTTAATCAGGAACCGCCCTAGGAGCTTATATTTTCTAAAAATATGGATATTATTTTTTAAAAAATTATCTTACAAAAAGTTGCAAAAGTCCAATTTAGGAATATATGCGCCTATATTGAACCATGCGCTTCCTAAATTGGACCGTGCAAGGAAATCATAGAATAATTTATATTTGAACTATATAGCTTTTTTCCAGGATTTGCAATAGAATTTCTTTTGCTTCGGTCTCACTTAGGCAGTGTTGATAAACTCACCGATGGCATTTCATACACTTAATCATGTTTTGCACTTTATTTCTATGGCGAATATTGCAATAACTGTTTTGTGCTGCTTCTTGCTTCTTCTTGTGACTTTTTCTGTTCTATGCTTCTTTCATACGGCGTTAGAATGATTGCTGAGATAGCCTTCCTTTTTGTTCTTTCTATTTTTTAGGTAAGATGATATGTAAGCCGGGGCTTTACAAAACCATAGTTGGAGTTGACAATCATGCTTTGATGAGAACTATCCGCTGATTCTGCAGAGCTTGTACTAATTTAAGTCGTGGCTAATTCTTGTACATAGTGTACAATAGTACAACTTACACTATTGAGAGCTATGTATTTGTTTAATGAGAACTATCCGCTGATTCTGCAGAGCTTGTAATAATTTAAATCATAGCTAATTCTTGTGCATAGTGTACAATAGTACAACTTACACCGATTATGTAGCCTCTTCACTTTGAGTATTTTTATCTAGACAACTTACTGCTAACTCTGATGCAGCCAATTCAATGTCATTAAACATATGTCAATTAACAGGCCAAACTCCTGTTCTTTAGAATCTACTTACAGCATTTGCCCTGGCCTTGACTGCGGTTTATTCATAAGAGTCCTGTTTGATATTGGGAAATGGATCTCATTGGATGTTCTCTCATTTATGTATACTTACTGCTCCAAACTGGTGTTTACCTTTCTACGTCAATATATTTTGAGGCTTTTAGTTAGTGAAAAGACCGGCTTCATCTACGTTGAACATTTTAGTAGCATATAAATTGAAGGGTCAGGGGGAAAAACCACGGTAGTCACGTTTGATTGATTTTGAGAAAAACGAAATTTAAACTTTACGAACTCATAAACTTCCCCAGTATACTTGTTCTAAAATGACAATAATACATGGACTACAGTGTTTTTTCACGAATATTGCATATACTAAACGAAATTACACTTATTTTTCTAACAGGTGGTAGCATCAGTTTAAATTCAACAAAAAGTGGACTACCGTGGTTTTTCCCCCTGACCCTTCAATTGTTTCTTTTAAAAATCTTTTTGAACAAATAGAAGAATTTCATATTTTCTTTTTCGGTAAACCAGCATAAATTTTACTTAAACTAATAGCTATGTTTAACAACCTGAAACTGCAGTCTAATGGAAAAGGAGAAAAAAAAACATACATTTTTAAAATTAGCTGCTACTCGAAAATGTGCTTGATAAAAAATGAATGTCGTGAATAGGTGTTAAAGTATGCTTAAAATAATCTAAACTACGCTATTAAATCAGATGAGTCACTTACTTTATGTTAAACTTAACAAAAAGTCTTGCTTAAAATCATATTCTTAAATTGGACCACTGGTCCAATATAGGAAAATTTTTTCGGTCCAATAAAGGAAAACATGCCATTTTTTATTCTTCAGCTTATTTCTCTGTCAAAAAATATCACAATCGCGCATGTAAATACATAGATGTAATCCTTATTAAACACAGATTATAATGCTATAACAGCAGTTTATCTCAGCTTACAAGTTTTAGTACTATCTTACTAAGTACAAGTCCGCAAAATAAGATTTTACACGTTTTCAACATAAATCATGCCGTAACTCACGCTACGCAGTTCGCAGACTGGTGAAACTTCATACACATTGATTTTATTCCTAAAACTTTATATTTCTACCGTTAAAGTGTATCATAGATCTCTGTACTAGATTTTAGGCCCGAGGTCCAATTTAAGCAGTGGTCCAATATAGGCGGTCTTCCCCTAGTAAACATCTATCTCACAATTTACACGCCACATGTTTTACACGATTTTGGTTTTACACTTTTAATAAATTAGCAGACTTCAAAAAACTATTAAAAATGCATGTTTGCTTGCAAACTTGCATAATATACGAATATGCATAACATTCGTAGTCATTTTTGAATTTCATTCCTTTAGTGACATTTGTTTACTTTATAGTTCGTCCATTTAAAAGTTGTTTATCTAGATTTAAAGCATTCAGGAATAAAAATGCAATTAAATATGATAATGAAGCATTTTTATTGACGAAAAATCGCATAAAATCATACTTGCTTAGCTTTATCTAGCAGAATAAATAAGAATAAATAGAGCTATGAATACTTCCTATCTTAGCGGCGAAGCAAGCGCTAAAAAGGGAGAAAATAATAAATCACAGCGTCACTTAAGTGAAAACGCTTTTTTGTTTCGACTTTGAAGCGGTTAAATGTGCACTTATATTTCCAATAAATATTTTTTGGATTTTATAAACTAAGTATCATTTCGTGTTTCTCAAGATATCTTACTTTTATTTTACGTAACTAAGTTTTGCATTATCTCCTCAGCTGCGATTTCAACTCTGCTTGTGACTTCCACACATTTTAGGTGAAATAGAGCCAACTTCAAACTCTTTTTATGAAGTTATGCAAGATGCAAAAAAAAAAAACTTTATATTTAGTTGTTTTGAAGCACACGATATTGAGGAGAATCAATGCAGTGGGGGAAAAATGAAAAGACAAATCTATTCTATACTTAACCACTTTCCTTTACGAATTTTTTTTTGGAAAAAATTGAAAAAAAAAAAACTTTTTTTTTTTAATTTAATTTTGAAATACAAGAAAATGAAGCAATACAAATAAAATATGTAGGTTTCAAGTTGAATTTTTAATTATTCATAGGCGTAAAATCAATTAGTTTCACCCGAGTTTTCACGGGATAATAATTACCTGCAACTCATACGAGCCCGAGATAACTCGGGATAATCAGGCAAGCGGTTAATAATGTAAAGCTGAAGCGTTTGTTTGTTTGAACGCACTAATATGGGAACTACTGGTTCGAATTGAAAAATTATTTTGTGTTGAATAGTCCAGTTAATCAGGAAGACTTTAGACTATTTTACATTGCGTTATATGAAAGGAGTTTTCTTTTTTTGCTTAAAAATAATAATGATCAAAAAACACGAACGGGTTAATTTCCACTATTCTCAAGAGATGGCGTTCATTAGGAGTATTGTTTTGGCAACTTTCTAATTAGCTTCAATTAACTTTCAGTACTTTTTTTCATAAAAAATATTTCCCTATCCCATCATTCCACAATCACATATTTTGGTTTAATGTGAAAAAAAAGTTTAATTTTCACATTTTTTTTAAAAATAATGTTTTTTTATGTATATAGTAGATCAATATTCTTACGACATAATTTAAAAAATCCTCCGGCTCAATATACTTTATTTAAAAGTTTTACCTGAAACTGTAATTCAAGCAAAATAATTTTTTTAAGGTTTCTATATTTTTTCAATTAATATACAGAATTGCACATTTTTTTTATAAAAAATGTGGCCAGATTATTCAGCTTTGAAAATTAAAAAACATAGCGCCTCAATCTAAATCTTTATTCTTAAGTTAAAATCAATTCACTAGTTAAAGCCTTGATAGTGCTAATCTGTCACAATCACAGTTTAATTGTTCAACGCGAAGTAGCTTTAATACAATTACCGTGGAACTTTAATTATGTTTGCTCACTCTACTGCCAAGCGCAATTCCTCTACTCTAAGTTCAGCTTAGTTGTAATTTAATCTCTAGAAGAAGAAGAACAAAACTGTATTACTTTCACAGATATCCGTGCCGTGAGGAAAATGTGTTGCTAACTTAATTATAAAATAAATAAGCATAGTAACAGTACTACAAAGTGGTATCTTTTCAAAGTAGCAAAAAAATTTATTATATATTTTTAAAAACAGCAAGACCTAAAAGTCAAAAACATATTTTAAATAAGAAGAAAAGCAGCTGCATGAGGTTTTTTTTCTAGTTCCTATACATTTGATGAAAATTTATTCAAGAGTTGTTTTGTATTCAAATTTTTGTATGAAAAGCCTCAGAGTTCATCTATCAGGCCAAATGCACTGAATATAAATAAAATTAATTCAACCTTTAAAAATGAAGAAAAAGAATAGTTCATTAAATATGAAAAGAAAATTTAATCTCAATTAATAAATGACTTTATAATTTTCTTAAGAGATTCATTTATTTTTCACCTTTTTGTAAAACAAATTCCTAAAGCAAAATAAGCAGCTTTGTGAGCTCTGCCAAATCAGTAAAATAGACTTCGTTCACTTCAGTGTGGAAAAAAAAGACTTAAATTAATTTATTAAAACTAATTGAAATTTACAGTTCTTTATGCGACCATAAGTTTACCATGTTAGAATGTTTAAAATTAGTTAATAATTGAAACTACACAATTACATCCCATGTTATCCATCATCTGTCTCAGTATTTAGGTACAGTTTAAATTGGTATATATACTGTCAAATACCATTAACAAAGAATTTCAAGGGACCACAAATTTCGTTAGCTATAATGAAAAATTCCTTGTAATGATACTCAAGCTATGTGATGGAAATTAAAGTGGGACTAAAAACTTATATCGTTGCAACAGATTTCACTGTATGTCATGCACGCTACATATTTTTAAATTATTGGGATATGATACACGGACAAGCAGAGCCCGATTATTCTGACATTGGACATGGGGCACATTTCTATTTCAGGGCCCGCACCTTTCCCTCTCATATCAGTTACGTGTTATGAGTTTAAAAAAAATCTTACAATACCAGAATGAAATATAAGTTATGAGCAAAGATCGAACTTAAAAAAAAAAAATAATAATAATGCTATCAAATAATTAAGAGAAAAATATACGTCAAGATACACAGTAGGCTATTAGTATTAATAGTAAAATATAAAGCATGCATTTCGTATTTAGGAGGCGTTCGATAAAACACGGGAATTTTGGGCCCCCCTGAAATCTAAGAGGAGGGGCCTGTGCCCCGTGTGCCCTTGTGGTAATCAGACTCTGCGGACAAGTAAATTAACACATAAACACAATTTTAATTTCAAAAATTCACAGTATGACTAAACATTACCATTCATCACTTGACAGTAAAAACACTTCAACTGCAGGGGCGGATATAAGGGAGGGGCGATGGGTGCGATCGCCTCTGCCTTGAGGGACTCTTCTCCAGTAGTTTTCGACTTTGAAGTTCAAAAAAGGCAATTTTAGATGATCTTCGATGATACTATAAGAAGTGGTTGGGATTCGGGAATCCAGTCTGGAATTTTTTTCGAAATTGAAGACGGAAACATTTGTAATAAACATGCGTTAACCAGGATATGTGGTAAAATAAAAGGGGGCAAGTGGGAAAAAAAACAATCGACCCTCCCTTGGAACATTTCTGAATCCGTTATTTCTGAATTACGTTATTTCACAAAAATAGATCGAACTTTTACGGTAAGCCTTTTTTGAGTTAGTGAGTAAAAAGTTTCAACTCTAAGACAGAGGATGGGGCACTTCTTGTGTCATTACAAAAACGAGAAAACAGGAGGAACACTATGTCGGTACAGAAAGATCAGGACGCTTTTCGCAAAACATAAAGCTAGTTGAAACATTTAGAATGAAACATTAATATAAATGAGAGAAGAAATGTCAAAAGAAAAAGGAATGGGGAACATTACCAGGCGGAGAGTTAAGTGTCCGATGTTTGAAACGTTTGGTGAACTTAATAGAAGAGTATTACCCACTTAGCTTTTCCCCCTAGACTCGGTTACTTTAAAATAGGCGTATCAAGTATAGAAATTTAGCATCGTTTCTATGGAAACCGTACGAAAGAAAAGAGCTCCACTCTTTTTTTTTTTTCATGCACTGTTGTTGAGGTTTTTTATTTATTTTATGTTTATCGAGTTAGGCTTACGCTATTATTTATATCCTCGTGTCTCAATTATTTCTCAACGTTTTCTAACAAATCTAGTCATATTTTAATACAGCAAAATTTTTTAAGGAAAAGTTGTGCTTTATTAGCGTTGATTTTTCAATAGAATAATAGTTTACGCATCAAGAAATTTTAACCGTTTGCATTTAACCATTGTTGCAAAAGCTAGGTGGGTAAAAAGTTCATAGCGCCGTAACTATGACTACCATCAGGGAAAAAGTGTGGAGAGTGGGAAATTAATTTTACTTTGAACTGCCAGCTCTCGTTACACAGGTTACATTGTGCTAAGATATAATTTATTCAAGACGTCTAAAATGAGAACGATGATACTGTCTGAGTGGTTCCAAACCGTTTTGGGCCCATCGAGACCCCCCCCCCTCCCTAGAGGTTGACTTGAACCTACATCCTCCCATACTCCTTTATTTATTTCTTGAAAAAATTATATTTCGCACTAATGAGCATTGATATTGCTAAAAACATAATAACCTAATTTTAATTTGAAATAAAATGTAAATAATCAAGCAATTTTATCCAATCCATCTTCAACTTAAATAAACAAAAATGTACCTTCCTTACGTTTATTTCTCTCTTCCAAAAGAGCTGATATTTGAAAGGAAATGTTTAAATAAAAACATCGGTGTATGTTTTAAAAGCATGGGTAAGTATAGATAAAAATTAAGTGAAACACTAAATAAGGAACCAACTGATTCAAAAAACGAAGGTGGAGTAATGAATAAATTATATTTAAGAAAATTAAAGAAAACCCTGTGAAAAACTATTTGAATGTACAAGAAAAAAAAGTACAAGTATCACATCATGATCAATTATTCTCTTTTTTTTTGCTCTTTATTTTGTGTTTTTTCTTACTGCTGCTGATTCTAATAGGAAAAATATTTTAAAACCGTATTTATTAAAAAAAAGAAAAAAAAACGAATTGTTTACTCAGATCACCTAACGATCTACCATACAAATAGAATTAAAGAAAATCACAGGGGTACGCACTTACAACAAAGCTATTGGACGCACATGTCTCATCTTACATTTAAGAAGGGGTAAGTGCCCTCTTTAAGCGTTACAGATCTGATGAGTGTTACAGATCTGATGTTAATATGAGCTACATATTTGTGTTTATGCTTTCAGTCTTCGTTAACATCTCTGAAAATGATATCATTTCCTTGTATTTTTAACATAGAATTAAGATAATTATATTAAAATATATATATTAGCTAAAAAATCAAATTTTATTATAAAAAAGCATTTCTTGGAAATAAAAATGAGCTATAAGGTTTTTAGATAAAATAAATTATGAGATTACCAAATCCAAGCTAATAAAACATTTGTTTTGTTTTGAAACAACATACAAAGGGTTCAAGTCGTATAACTAAATAAACAGGTAGGGTGAAGTGGGGTAATTGTGTACCTGTTTTGAGGAAATTCAACTTCTTAAGTCTCTGGTGGGGAGGGGGGTATTCAGAATTTTATTTTTTTTATATCATCTTTTAGCGGCGTTTCTCTAAATTACAAATCACCCAAAGAATTTTAAAAAAACTATTTTTTTCATGGTTGTATTGCTATGTTTTTAAAACCATCTCTGAAGTACACATTTGCCCCACAAGTTGGGGCAAATGTGTACGCCGCATGAAAATCCTATACAATTCAGTTGTTTTGCTGTCGGGCCAAATAAGTACAAAAGAGCAGTTAAGGACAAAAAATTCTGTGTATGATTTTTTTATTTCCGAATTCTCCAGCGGAAGCTATGCACTTTTTTGTTGCCCACCTTCTGTCCTCTCTTAATTGGTACAGTTTACAAAGGTGAAAACAAAGTACAAAACATAGGATTAAAGGGGAAAAAACATCTTTAATAGCAAAATTGAAAAGAACATGCCAAAATTTGTATCTTGGAATGTAAAAAAAAAGGAATTATAGTGGCGAGTCCTGGCCAAAATAAGAATAGCAAATTTGAGTGAGACCTTCAACAACTCTGCTAACCCATGTTGTAAGAGGAAAATTTAGCTGGGAATATCAAAACACCTCTTTTTCCCTCAGATGGCTCTGGAAGCTTGGTGACAATAGCATTGCCATCGATTTCGCTAATATCTTCAGAGTGAGGGTAAACGAAAGTGTTTTCTCCATTTTTTCAATTAATTTATTGTGAGGAGGTCAATCAAACATTTGGGAACAAAAATATACGCCCTAATAAGATTGTAAAAGTCTAATAAGGAGTGGGTGAATGTGTATTCTATGTAAATTTTGCTTAGGGTAAATGTTTACTGTAGTACACATTTGCCCCAGGAAAAAGTACACATTTACCCCGTGACTGAAAACAAACCGGGGTAAATGTATACTCCAACAGTATGTATAGGTAAACATTAATTCAACTATTCTGCAGCCATTAATGAGGAAAACAACTTACCTTCAAGTGATTTATCCAAGAACTAATCAAATTTAGCTGAAAATGGTGATCCTGCAGCACTGTAAACAAAAGTCCACGAAATGTGATTCACAACGAAAAAAAACACCTGACGAAATGGAGGCAGATTGATAAAGCCTTATTATCTGGACATAGGTGCAGCCATCTGAGAAGTGATCACTAACCTACAGGCTTCCAAATGGCGCCACTAGATAGCAGCTAGCTTCAGTTTTTCCTTCTTTTTTCAAATGAGTACACATTTGCCCCAAGTACGCAATTACTCCACTTCACCCAACTTATATATAAATAATTTTTAAAATAATAAAAACTGCTCATTTTAGGGCGTGTTACCGATCTGATGACTTAAATGAAACACATTTTATAAAAGCACTTTAAAAAATCTTACCTACAATTTTCGATGCAGAAATGCAAATTTTTAATTACGATGCGATAAAACATCCCACTATGTACTCAGTATCACGTGGTATAGGTGCAGGAAATGATTTTGGGAGCCTAAACATAAATCGGAAGTTATTGTTACCGCTCTGACGGCGGAGCTAGGGACACGTTTATTTCGCATCGGCTAGAAAATCAGAAATCGATTAAAACAAAAATGAAGTAAAATATTAACAAAGGGGTAAAAATAGAATCGCTTTTTAAGCAAGTGCGTTTTTTTTGGGGGAAGTTAGAAAGTGCGCATGACCTGTTTGTATGCTAAGCTTTGCTACTAGGGACACTCTACCGATCTGATTTTTGATGTATAAAAACAATATTTTCTGAAGAAAAAAATTTTTTTCCTGAAGTTATTAGATGAAATGAAAGCAAAACCTTATCTTCTTTCTGGAGAAAATTATTTTTTTAACTAGTTATTGAAATACTAGTGAAAATTCACTTGGGAATCAAATTGGCACTTTTATAAATATTACCTCATAGATGTATTTTTTATTTATTATTTTTTAATTTGAATCAGGAAGAAAATCCCATTAAATTAGAAAAATAAAATTGAAAGTTTGAAAACTTATTTGTTTGTTTTTACCATTTCAATGGAAGCCTTGAGATTGTCGGATTTCAGTTAAATCTTGACTGTCAAGTTTTATGTTCGTCAAATTCAAACAATTTTGAAGCAAATGTCCAACCTATTAGCGAAAAGTGGGATGACAGAACTAAATCCTCTTTCAACTAAAGATGACGCGAACGAGATGAAAAGCTGTTTAGATATTTTCTTATTTTATCACAGATATGGATAAAAAAATACGTGAGCTTTACTTAGACTTATTCGTAACTGTACTGTACAAAAATAATTTTTGAACCTGTCTGATAAAAAGTCTCCACAGTTTCAAAGGAGAAAGGATCTTAAATCCAATCCAGAATTTCTGACTTAGCTGAATCTCAAATCCTCACTCTAAATCAGATTTTAACAATTCAAGGCAATTTGAAAAAATATAGGCATTTTTCTTCAGAAATCTTGTTATCTACCATGCAATACTTTTTAGAAATTGTTGAATCTGAATCAGCTGTTTAAGATCGATATTTGCTTTGCGACTATAAAACTTAGAGATGAATAATAAAAAAAATCACTGTTGTTTTAATAAGGTCAAACCAAGATGGGAAGAGAAGTTCTTAAAGTTTAATTTCATTTATTCTTTACCTAGTGATACCTTGTAGAATAAGATTTTTCAACGCAATATCACACAAATTTGAAAATTGCTGCAGACCCGAGGTTCGGGATTACAACAAGCCCGAAAGTACACATTCAGTTTACTTCTAGTTATTTTTTGTCTGGGACTATGAACACTCAGTTTCGTAGATTTTCAATTTAGTTGATTATCCATCATTATTATTTAGTCTTTTTAATGCACATCGTCCCCAAGAGTATGTTACCCATTTGAGGAACCAAATCGCCAATTTGGAGGTGGTTGCCTCCAGGTTGGTGAAAGACTGGATCAACATGTTCTCTGCATATCTCATTCAAGAGGTATTGAAAAGTCAGAAAATGTTACAATGAATTACGAATCTGTTAATGCCTTATAAAGGACCAAGAGATTATAAACAGTACCAATACTAAATGGGAAACTATTGCATAAAACTTTTTTATCGATGTTGCATTTTATAAGGACCGGAATTTTGACACATGTAAGTACGAAAAATCTATACTATTAAAATCTGTTCGCGTCTGCCTATCTGTCTGTCCGTCTGTCTGAAGCTTGAACTACTCAAAAAACTCGGAGAGTAGAGACTCGATCGAGGTACCATTCAATTCTACAGCTTCTGTTTTGTACAAAACGACCGATACCGTAGGTGTACAATTTTAATTAACGGAGATATCAATTAATAAGTATTTTCTCGACCATTTTTCGACCATTCTCATTCCCTCGGAACAAGGAACTAAAATCGCGATTGCGCAATCCTCTCTACACGTTAAGTTGGAACCGTGTCAGAAATTCTCTTTATTCCTCTCAATAATTCAAATGACTTTTTGATGCAGGAAGTCTCCTAGCGAGTCGGACGCCCTAGCGTACAGAAAGTCTCCTAGCGACGAGTAGTTAGGTGAAACTTTCCTTACCGTTTTAAAGGCGCGTAGCGCCCGTGCAACGTTCCTTACTACTTCAATGGTACGAAGCACCCGTACAACGCCGGATCACGCAGCTAGTAGATGTAAATTTTTTGTTGGAAGGTTAGTTGAAATATCAAAGGTTAGACAGAAAAATCGTTGTGGAAGACGCACATATAATTGCTACCAAATTAGGAATGAAAAATTAAAAACCAAATGGAAGACGGGACATTTTAAAACGTAAAAACTTAGCTGATTACGCCCGGATATGCACGAGTTTTAAATACAAAATTTTAACTTACAACGAGAGGAAAAGAATCAGAAAACGACATGAACTACCCATAGATTATCTTTTTCCATCAATTTATACGTATAAAAACTTTTCCACGCAGGTTACAGCTTCAAAACTAATAACAAGTTTAAAGTGCATAATAAACAAGCCGCTCTTTGGTAACTGAGCTGAATTTGTCAATAAAACAGGTTTCATGGTTGATTAAATCAGTAAATGCGCGCAAAAATCATTAATTAAAAAGTGTTTTATCAGCATATATTTAGTATTATTATCTGGCTTGATATCGTGACTGATGGCTCAGTTTGGCACAAAATGCTAAATGCCCTGCCTCCCTTTAATGGAAAACTGACAGAAAAAGAGTTTGCAGTTCATCAAAAATATTTTTTTTTGGAAATTCAATTATTAGCTCAAAATCTTTTCAAGATTTAAACCTCTTTATCTTTTCAAGAATAAAATATAAATCAATAATTTAAATTTTAACATCTTGAATACATATTATGTTTTTTTACGATCACGAATTGCGATAGATGTGTTTGAAGGTCATGTATTGTACGCCATCCCCATTAAAAGCGGAAGCGGCTTTAAAATATTTACGTATAGTACATATTTTAAAAGTAGAAATTATGTGCTGTTACTGGATGATTCTATAAACACGGGAATATTTCTAACAAGTAGATTTTTCAAAAAATTAATTTTAAATTAAAAATCTGAAAAAAATCAGCAAAGTACTTTATAAGTTGCATAATTAAAATAGAATATCAGCAGAACTTAAATGTTTGTATTTTATTGAATTTTTGGATTTTTATTTTTTTGAAGGCATATGTGAATGATAAAAAGGACGTGTGAATGGCACAATGGGAATGGGAATAACACAATAAGTATGTGAATAACACAAACACAATAGGTATATTAATGAATTTTTTTAACCTGTAAACTGTTAGACATAATTTTTAAACATTGTACTGTCATAGTTTGGCTTTTGATTCATCGACGTGTCTCGTATTGGGGCATGTGAATGACATTAGAAAAATGGCATGTGAATGACAAAACACAAGTAATATGCTCTAAAAAAGGTCATATCTGAATATTTTTCGGTTTAACTTCGAATAAGAACCTAAAAATGTAAGATTTAGGACTATTAATCATCAAAAAAATTTTACATGTACATTTTACTTGCATTCTGTAGGCCATGTTAATGACAAAGATGAAAAACACTTGCCTTGAAAGTTGAGTTTAGCTTGCTTTTTATCAAAAAGTAATTGCAGAACAGCAAAATTAATCTTCAGCCAGGAATAACAAAGTTCCATGCTTTGCTTTAGGATGTGTTGCTAGATTTTGAAATAAAACATTTCAGGGAAAAATATCTATACTTTTCAGACATGTGGATGACTGATAATCGCTGGGACAAAGTTTGGATTAACTTTTAGAGATATTATTTTCACATTATTTTGCTTTTTTCGTGATTTATATCTTGCACACATTCCCATTTATAAATAAAAAACTCTTGAGAAAAAATCACTTATTTTTTTAAATCTATATTCCATTGATTGTGAAAACTGAACCTATGGGACAGGGCATGTGGATGACATTTCAATGTAATATTTTATTTTTAAATGAATAATAGTTATTTATTGACTTTGTTGGTAATCATAATTATAGAACAAAAGACGCATAAAAATATTTCCAAAATAGTTTTTATTAAATTTAAAAAAAAAAGAGCAATCGGTATGGAACACAAATTTGCCCATTTTTGTAGAATCACCCTATTCCACTTCTGTCATTATTTTCAGTCACTTTATTTTCACAATGAGTACTTCAAAAAAGGGGTTTTTTTTTCCTGTAAAATTTCAGTTTCATTTGTCGCGTCATAGTTATTTTACAACAGATTATTCTCGCAGGCCAGCAAGAACCTTTTTTCCTTTCTTTCTCTTTTTTTTTAACATTTAAATTTTTGTTAAATAACATACGAAAACATGAAAAAAGGAAGAAAACTACAACCCAAGAATTGTTGATATTATTGAACACTTATCCTGTTAATGCTAAGATCGCATCTGCTTTACAAAAACAAGTTTCTGAACATTTACTCCATAGTTGCAACATAGTGGCTAATAGTGGTTTTCGATTTTAAACATCAAACAAAACATTGAGATACACGGGTCAGCTTTGGGAGCCGTATGTGCCAAAAGATGGGTACCATTATTTTATACAATCAAAAGACATATAAGATTATTTTAACCCTTTATGCCCCAACGGGACTCGGAATTCGAGCTTATATTAATTTAGTATTATGAATCCTATGTGGCTGGAATCATGCTGAAGCTTTTAAGTACCACTCCTTGTACTTTGCTGAGAATCCGACAGATGGTACCTGCAATCGGAACAAGTTTTCTTAGGGTCCCTAAGGCGTAGGGGGCCCTTAGACCCTACTGATTTGCTAAATTAATTTAGGACATAAAGGGTTCAGGTGCGTGGGACGAAAATTGACTCGATCTAAAATGACGTATCGATCTGTAATAATACTATAGAGAAATAAAAGTAAATTCCTTTATGCTTGCTTTTTAAACATATTATTGCAATTTTACTTTCTGTTTTAAGTTTAAAGCTTGATTATTTTTCAGTAAAACGTATCTTATTCACTAAAAAGTGCTAAAACAAAAATGCCACTGCCCCCGAAACGCCTTCTTAATGCATGCATTTTGGTTGATTTTGATCTGCAGCCAGAAAAAAGTTTAACGACTCTGCTTAGTGTAGAATGAAATCTTGCTGAAATGGGAAACTACTGCACCATGCACCCACGCTTGGGGTTTTTGATATTCATTTATGTTAGTAGTTTTTTTTTTCTGCAAAAACGTTTAGTTTTCTGGGAATTTTTTAAAAAGAAATTTCCTTTCAAGTTGAAGTTTGTTTTTGTTTATCATAAATTAAATCCTTGCAACAATTGGTACATAGTTGCTATTGCATGGGCGATTCTCTGTAAACTCGTAATTTTCCATACAGAATCTGTCCGGGCATGTGTTTTTGAAATGTTCGTATAATTATAATACTATTGCTCAGGAAATGAATCTATTACTTTGGTTCGAAAGAGGGCCAATTGAAGTTTGTGTTTTTCTGATAAATCATGACAGGGGCAAGTTCCCTGCCTAGTATAACAAGGCAGGCGACTATGTATTTGTACTTATTTGCGTAATATCTGCAAAATTATTGGAGCATAATTAGTTGCAAAACTACCCATAAATGTAGACACAAATCATGAACATAATAAATAATATGTTTCATAATGAATAATTAATAATAAATCACTTACCAGAGGACTGTTTCGCAACGACCCAGATGCATACTTTCATCACAAATGTGGCTCTCAAACTAAAAAAAGTGGCGTTTCAACACCGTTCTCAGCTATTTCTGCAAATTCACACTGATTACTTTAAACTTCATGCCAAAAAACATTTGCAAGATTAACAGATTTTTTCTATTGCAGCTTTGAATTTGTGGCAGGGACTGTTTGAAAAAACTCCGGACAGAATTTACATGACAATTTTAAGTTTCAGAAATACGTAATTAGACCTTATTTCATAAAAAAGATATAGTTGCATTATTCTATTTTTAGATATTAATTGCCAAATTTATGTAGTGTTAATAGGTTTTTTGAAATATTGCATTAAGTGTTAGACTATAGGATTGGGACAGCCAGGGGACTGTGTTTTTGGTGCTTATATAATTTATAGAAAAAAATTAAATTGTTATCGTTCCAAATACTAATGGGCTACAAAGTATTAATGCTTTACTTGTATTAAGAGCAACAATTACTTTATTTCACTTGATTATTTCTAAACTACTCAGTCCGGACAGCTAATTACAAATTTTTTGAGAATCGCCTATGTTAGTCACTCTAAGACGCAATAAAAAAAGTTGTTCAAATCCAAATCCAAATAGCTGTAAAAAGCTAAACCTGGAGCTTGGAGTCTTTTACTATACAGTGAAGAGATACTGGTGTAAGTAATGTTGAATCTTGATTGTTTGAAATCACTAATTCAACCACCTTTTTTCTCTTGAGTTTATACTCAAGGATATTATTTATTTGTGTTTAAATTATTGAATGTAACAAATTCGAAATTGAACTTCTATGTAACTTCATGACTAGTTCATTACTTAGTCGCACACTTCCCTCCTAGTTTATGAATAATATTTTCCCAAGTATCGAAATAAATCTTCAAATTCATTTGAACCAGAAACTATGCACAAGTAGATCTAATCAAAATTTTCTTCCATCAAAAACTCAGTCGGAAGTCGTAAAAGCAATCATTATTAAACTTGCCGTAAAATATTCAACTTTCTTTTAAGCAGCTGAAGGAGTTTAAAAATATAAACGTTGAAGAATGGAATGAAGATTCTGATTGCAATTCGTTCCAAGGGAAATCATTCAAAAAGATCGCATAATTTGAATTGATTTACTGCAAAGTGGGAATGTTTCCCCACTTATGCAGTAAATCAATCAGTAGTAGTCAAAAGTATTACTTTTAGTGGCTGATATTGATAGAAAAACAAATAATAATAATAATAATAATAACAATAATAAAATGGTGCCAGGAAATATTTTCATTTTCCCAACTGTTTATTTTTTAATTATTTTTTAATGTCCGATTTATAAAACAAAGCGAGGGTCACAGCGTGATTTCACAAGTGGAGAAATTATGGTGTAAATCTAAACTGACGCATCATCCATTTTGGATCTCTGGTAACCACCAGCTCCACAACAATGAAAAAATATATCCCAAAATGGCGATAGTCTATAAAGTGGCCTTGCTTGGAGCGTTTTGTACCCTTATGACGTCAATAAGCGAAAACAAAACAGCGACTGTACATTAGGGTGGGTCGAAAAAAGCTTTTTTTTTTCTGATTAATTTCTAATAGCACGGAAAACTTGCCCATGGGCATCCTTATCATGGGAAAAATAATAAAAAAAATAATTAATAACTTTTGTAATCGCGCAAGAGCTCTAAAGTTTAGAAAAAAAGAGAAATTTCTGTCATTTTTAAAAATGAATATTTTTTTCAAAAAATGTTTTTTTAAATTTCTAATAGTGCGGAAAACTTGCGAATGGGTATTATAATAACGGGAAAAATAATGAAAATAATATTTAGTAACTTTTGTAAAAGCGCAAGAGCTCTAAAGTTTAGAAAAAAGAGAAAAATCTGCAATTTTTAGAGATTTTTTTTTTTCAAAAAATATTTTTTTTTATTTCTAATAGTGCGGAAAACTTGTGCCAGGGCTTCCTAATAACAGCAAAAATAATTTAAAAAATAATTAATTATTTTTGAAACCACGCAGAAGGTCTAAAATTTTGAAAAAAAAGGAGAGAAATCTGTAATTTTTAAAAATATATAATTATTTAAAAAAAATAGTTTTTTTATATTTAATAGTATAAAAACTACTTTTGTAGTTATGGAAATTGGATTAAAAAAAACTTGGGGTACATTGCCGTTCGTCTGAATTTGCACAAAAACCCTGAAAATCCTCTTTTTTTCTTTTGGAAAAAATCACATATCGCAACTTATTGCACATTTTAGCATATTTTTTACAGATTCTAAAATAATATTAAATCAAGTCCCACCCACATCCTACCCAATCAACCAACCATTTTGGGTGTGCTTACTTACACCCTTTGAATTCTGACTTCGAATCAAATTTTTGCATTAAAGATCTTGATTTTAAGCTTGTCTTAATAAAACCCTCTCGGTTTTCATTCCCGCAAACTTTAGCAGCAGCCTATAGTTTTACACACCTCTCCACTGACTGAGGGTGGCAGGGAAATTTCAAGTAATCAAATTCTGGAAGGGTTTTTTCTTTCAATAGGGTTGAAATATTTTCTGTAGACATATTTTACAGAAGGGGTGTAGGTGTCAGCTTATAATTTGTCCAATCAATTAGTTCATGATAGTCAGTGGCTTCAATGTTAATTGAAGAAAGCTTGAAAGCTCTAATGTGGCCCACTACTGGCGGCTCATTTCTGGCTTTCTGTATCTTCCTGTAGCCTAACTCTCTTATGTGCTATCTGTTATCCATTATCATCGCCAGCATGAGAATCTCTAGATGGCAGAAGAAAGAGTTTCTCTGAATGACTGGATCGATTTTTTTTTATATTGTCCGGAAAATGTCTGGTTATTTGAATGATCTTTAATACATGCTTCGGACCATCTTTCACAGTGTTGTGCACTTTAATATTGAACCAAACAGGAGCGTAGGTCTTTACAATGTAATTTGCAAGGGTCTTCATTTCGCTTGTCGGACTTATTTGGGAAACAAAGTCTTAACACCCGGTTTGTACAAGTTAACCATCTGGAATGGCTGAGGGCTCCAGGATTTTTAGCTGCTAATTCTGGATCACAGCTTCCTGTGCTGACTGTTTGAACAATGTCTAAAAGATATTTCTAATCTTTACTGAGGTCAGTTTTATTTATTGTGATGGTAATACATTCATGCATAGAAAGTTTTTCTCTTTTTTCTTCTCTTTTATCCAGTTTAACTGTCTCTTTTCTATCCAACGTCTTCCCCGTTATTAGGATGCCCATGCGCAAGTTTTCCGCACTATTAGAAATTTAAAAAAGTATTTAAAAAAAATATTCATCTTTAAAAATGACAGATTTTCCTCTTTTTTTCTAAACTTTAGAGCTCTTGCGTGATTACAAAAGTAATTAATTATGTTTTTAATTATTTTTCCCGTTATTAGGATGCCCATGAGCAAGTTTTCCGTGATATTAGAAATTTAAAAAAGTATTTTTAAAAAAAAATATTCATCTTTAAAAATGACAGATTTTTCTCTTTTTTCTAAACTTTAGAGCTCTTGCGCGATTACAAAAGTAATTAATTATTTTTTTAATTATTTTTCCCGTTATTAGGATGCCCATGCGCAAGTTTTCCGCACTATTAGAAATTTAAAAAAGTATTTTTTGAAAAAAATATTCATCTTTAAAAATGACAGATTTTTCTCTTTTTTTCTAAACTTTAGAGCTCTTGCGCGATTACAAAAGTAATTAATTATTTTTTTTACTATTTTTCCCGTTATTAGGATGCCCATGGGCAAGTTTTCCGTGCTATTAGAAATTGATCAGAAAAAAAAAGCTTTTTTCGACCCACCCTACTGTACGTCTTTTAATAGCATTTTTTAAAGAAAGAAAATTAATCAAAACTAAGAAAAAAAAGTAATTCACCTAATATTTTCGACCGTGCTCTTTCAGAAAAAGTGCTTTTGAAAAATAGGAAACACCCTCATGACAGCTGAGTTTTTGTTATTGATTCAATTAAAGATACAGACGATGTTTTCTTTCTTTTTTAAAATTTGTGAATGGAAGCATTGGTGCTTCCGGTTTATTTCCTTTACTAGCGGTACCCGCACGGCTTTGCCCGTGGTATAAAATTAAAAGTTCATTTGTAAAAAAATGATATAGCAGAAAAAAATACTCTATTTTAGTTATAATTCAACTATAATTCCTTCAAAGTATGATATAAAAATTTGGTATGGACCCTACACTACTTCCTTTTACGTGTAAATTTCTTAGTAGATGCCTTAAGTGCTAAAATAGTGCTTGAAGTGAGTAAGATAACAATTCAAACATTTGCATCCCTAGTTTGCCACGAAACAATGCAAAAAAATGTTTTACAATGATTAATCTCCTAAATATCGCCGATTTTAACATCATTCAGTAGATTTTTCGCAAAATATCGCCAATAGCGCCAAATTGAACCCAAAAAAAATTTTTTTTCGCTAAATTTATTGCCAACATTGGCGATATGTCGCCAAATTGGCATCAAACACTTGGTGACCAAAAGCTTGGCGAGATATCGCCAAGTGGTCGCGCCAATTCATATCACTTTGGTCTGCATTGAAAGCCCTGATTACCCCATAAAAGGGGTAAATCACCCCCTTGGGGACATTCGAATGCAACCCCAAAGATAGGTGCACAAAAATAAGCCAAAAGAAAAAATAAGAAAAATTTTGTTGCTCACAGAAACCAACAGAAATCTTACCAAAGTTTAAAAGAAGAAGAAAGTTTTCTTTCCTAACTTCAAAAACAAAATAATACATTTTCCGAAATGACATACTTTAGAAAGAACGTTGCAATATCGCAATAAGATAGAAGTAAATATACTGAAATAGAATTGAATGCCAAATTGTAAAAAAGTCGCCAAAAAAATAATTTTTAATATTGTCTTTCATTATTTATTAAATGCAATTATTGCTGCAAATTACAGTCCAACAATAAATAATCACATTGCAAAAGTATATTTGGAGCAATTTTTTCTTTTAAACTCAACTGATCCTAAAAATTTTAAGTATTAGTCATAGAAATTTCGTGCATTATTCTTCACAATGATAATAAAAACAATAAACATCGACAAAGATCAACCAGCAAACGATAAATTAAAAGCTAAATTCGTTCACTCAAGCCATTTGCTGCAATTTATATTGAAATAAATTAATAATGAAGTAAAATATGTTTTGCAGACGATAAATTTAGAATGGTATCCTGTATTTTAAGGAAAGGACTCGATTTCTCATTTGATTGACAGGTGCCATCTTATCACGGTTTTTAATATTTCATTTGACTAATTTTAATAAGGCTTGGAGTTTGGATTGTTACAAAAACAAATACATTTTTAAAATTATTAAGGGAAAAAGAACGAAATAAAAACGTAACCATGGTAACAACATGAAAAGTTGATTTCCGTTGATAAAATAATTCATTTCATCTCTATTTTCAAACAAATTTTATTCGCGAGCAAAGCCATTTTAGAATCGTTTGGCTTGCTTTACTGAAGGTAAGCCTTGAATTTCGGGATTCTAAAAACAATTGTTACAGCTCTCCTGATGATCGTAGAAACTTCGAAAAAACGTCATTTTGTGCAGAAAATTTCAAGCTTTCGAATGACATAAGACTTGAAAATGTGTATGGAATATTTCTTCCCTATTTTATCGAATTTCCTCTAAGAATTCGAATAGAAAAAGAACGAAATGGAATGTTCGAAAAATCGCTTCGAGGTGCAAAACTACATGCTACAAACTAATTTTGTGCCAAGTGGCATGAAAATCGACCGAACGGTTTTGGCGCTACGCGCGTAACAGACAGACAGACAGAAAGAAAGAAAGAAAGAAGGACAGACAGAACCACCTTCAGCTTTATTATTAGTAGAGAAGAGAAATTCAAATGTATTGCAGCAGAAAATAATATTGAAAGCAAATCTCCCGTTACAAGAACTGTAACTATTGCAAAACGGTATAGGCGAAAGATAAAGAAGTAGGGCATTGTGCGGAAGTTCAAATTCCGTTTACATTTGAAGAATTTCAATTGAGATCCATCCCCCTCCCCCCCAAAAAAAAAGCGATTGTTGAAGAATGGCTTTAAATGGTTCGACATTTAGTTTGTTCCGAAAATAAAACAGAAACGAATTTAGACAGTAAATGGGATTTGCAATTGCAAAATACCATCAAGTAGAGCAAATGGGAAACATAAAGCTAATGTGGCTAAAATTTTATAATAAAAAGGCTCAAACAAATAAAAAGCTTAAATTTTCCTCTGCATTTTTATCATTTGTGCGTGATGCCTGTTCCGTTGCTCTTCAATTCAATAGCTTTTAATAAAAGTTGGAAAAAGTCTTGGAAATAAAATAATTTTATTTAATTGTAAAATGTGCAATTTTTTACTGAAATTGAACAGCGAAGTTTTCTTTCAAGAATAATTAGCGTAGTTATAGTTAAAAGATTGTAAATAGAAATCAAAACGATTAAGAAGCAAACAGTTTAATGAGTTGAATCTGGAAATATTTTTTGACAAAATAGGTAGCTGTAATTATTTTATAATTTCTGCTAGAAAAATGTGATATTCGAGTTTACATATAGTTTAGATTTGTTGATTTTAATGGTTTGAAGCAATGAAATTAACTTTTAACATTGAAAAATTAAAATAATTTTTTAACTCAAATCGAAAATTTGATTACCCGTTCATGCATTGCGAAAAAGTTACATTGAAAAGTCAAATTCCTTATTTCACAGATTTAAAAAGAAAACTAATAAATTACTTCTTAAACTCAGACGGTGTTGATAAAAAACGCAAAGAAAAGGGAGTAATTAAATTCAAAATCCAAACTGTATGTTTCAATGATTTCTGTAGCTCTCTCACTGAAAGCGAAACGCGGAAACATTTGAGGCCTCATTAGTGATAAATTACTAGCGCTCCGTTCCGACAGCATTGAAATCATGAGAACAACTTGGTGACAAATCAGTTGCAACCGTCTTCATTGCAATTTTGCAAATTACAAGTACGTTCTAGTTAGTTCTCCCACATAAATACAGTAATTAAGGGAAACTTCAATCCATGTGGATCAACTTTAGACCACTTCACATTTTATGGTATAAAGTATACTTGACTTCAAAAGAAACTATGTAACAAAATGCACTGAGATGAGAGGTCACAGAAGGTCACTGTGACTTCTCAAAATATGTTCTTATTCCTTACATTTTGTCTGGCGATTCGGAGAATTTCGAGACAGCATTGCAAAATTGCCCCTTTTTAGCCTCCTTTCCCGTTAAAAATAAAAGAAAGACGAAAAAAATATTAAAAGTAGCTTAATGCATCTAAAAAACATCGCCAAGTCTAAAAAATATCGCCAAGTTAAAAAAAATATCGCCAAGTCCAAAAAATATCGCCTAGTTAAAAAAATAAAAAGGTAAAATGAATATCGAAAAATTAAAAATTTGAAAGTAGGGTATTGAGATGGGGAATTTGTGTGTCGGTCGGTCTGTCGGTCGGTCTGTCCCCCCCCCCCCCTAATAACTTTTGAATGAACATTCCGATTTGGACAAACTGTTTTTTGTTGGAAAGATCTCGGCGAGTACAGCTCATTCCCATGTTTGATTTTTCGATTTGAACAATTTTTGGTTCAACTTTGAACTGTTCAAACAACCTGTCCCGCGATGCTAACTTTTGAATGAACAGTCCGATTTGAACAAACTTTTTTTTGTTCGAAAGATCTTTTCAAGGATACTTCATTCCCGTATCTACATTTTCGATTTGAACAATGTTTCGTTCAACATTGAACCGTTCAAACAACCTGTCACCCCTAATAACTTTTGAATGAACAGGCCGATTTAAACAAACTTTTTTTTGTTCGAAACATCTCGGCAAGGATACTTTATTACCGTATTTAAAATTTCAATTTGAACATTTTTGGTTCAACATTTAACCGTTCAAGCAACCTTTCCCCACCTAATAACTTTTGAGTGAACCGTCCGAATGGAATAAACTTTTTTTTGGTTGGAAAGATCTTGGCGAGTACAGCCCATTCCCATATTTGATTTTTCGATTTGAACAATTTTTGGTTCAACTTTGAACCGTTCAAACAACCTGTCCCGCGATGCTAACTTTTGAGTGAACAATCCGATTTGAACAAACTTTTTTTTGTTCGAAATATCTTATCAAGGATACTTCATTCCCGTATCTACATTTCCGGTTTGAACAATTTTTCGTTCAACATTGAACCGCTCAATCAAGCTGTCACCCCTAATAACTTTTGAGTGAACAGTCCGATTTAAATAAACTTTTTTTTTTTCGAAACATCTCGGCAAGGATACTTCATTACCGTATTTAAGTTTTCCATTTGAGCATTTTTTCGTTCAACATTGAACCGTTCAAGCAACCTTTCCCCACCTAATAACTTTTGAGTGAACCGTCCAAATGGAATAAACTTTTTTTTGTTTGAAAGATCTCGGAGAGGCTTTCCAATACATTCCCAAATTTCGCTTTTTGATTTGAACCATTTTTCGTTCAATATTGAACCGTTCAGAAAAAAAATTAACATTAGCGTCTACGGGGAATTTAAGTTGAATGTTGATCCTGAACTTAAAGTCGGATTTCCTTCAAACTAACTTTGTAAGAAAATGGTTTTGATAAATAATGTTTGTAAAGTACTTTTCTGAGTAATTTTCTGTGAGGACTCTGATTCCGACTCCACGAACATGGCGGAAATGCACTCTCAGAAAAAAAATGACTGAACGTGCAGACGATTTTTTGTTCATTTATTCATTTGTTTTATTTTATTTGTTATTATTATTCTTTTGCAGACGATTTTTTTTGTAACAAAAATTTTTCATTCACGAAAACATTTTATTCTTTATTTATATTTAACAACTGGCAACGGATTAAAAGTGAAATTCGAGACATTTTATTAACGGACGAGTTTTTTTTTTCTTTTTTTTCTTTCTTTGATAAAATGTGTTTTGATGCTCTTTGTACTTTTTTTTAATTTTTTTTTTTTGATTATTATTATTATTATTATTTTTTTTTTTTGAAACGATGGAGGATTTTTTCTATGGAGGAAGTTACACTCTTTAAAAGGTGCGACAAAACTTTATTTATTCGTTAATTACTTTTTACGTGTCGATTTCATCTGATGAGAGGGGTATATTTTGCTTTTCGAAATCAGCTCTAAGTGCTAAAAAGGTCTGTTTGACATAATTTTCAGTCTCAGATAATCAAGAGAATAATGATCAGATGCGAGAATGCCGATGTCGATGTACGGGAAAGTAGGCTCGTTTAGTTCTTGACAGAACTTCTTGTTAATTTTAACTTTAAAATAGGCGTATCAAGCTTAGAAATTTTGCGCCGTCTCCATGGAAACCGTACGAAAGAAAACAGTTCCGCTCTTTTTTTAGGCACTGCTGTTGAGGCATTTCATTTATTTTGTTTATCAAATTAGGCTTACGCTAATGTTTATGTCCTCACATCTCAGTTACTTCTAAACGTTTTCTAACAAATCTAGTCATACATAAACAAAGCAAAAATTTCTAATTAAAAGTTGTGCTTTAATGACGTGCTTTAATGATTTGTCAATAAAATAATAGTTTACACACAAAGCATTTTTAACCGTTTGCATTTAACTATTGTTGCAAAAGCTCTATGGGGAAATCGTCCATAGCACCGTAACTATGCTAACCATCAGGGGGAAAGTGCGGAGAGTGGGAAATTTATTTTACTTTCAGCCGCCAGCTCTCGTTACAAAGGGTATAGTTGTATTGCAAGTATGTGTGTTGTGAATATTTTATCATTTCGTAAAATTTGGAGTTTTATTCGGTGAATTGGAAACTGTGATCTTATCATTCCATACAATATTTGTTATGCGTTTGCAGAATTTAAATGTATATTACTGAAAATATTTTACTTGAGATAATTCTATCATGTTGTTAGAACCAGGGGAATGTTTATTGCTTATTTAAAAATAGATTTCAATCATCTTAGATTAAGAGAGTGAATAAAAGTTAGCATATGTAACCTACAATATATTTTTGAAGAAATGAAAAAAAAAACTGGATATCAGTGTGTGTTCTTTAGAAAAGCAGAAAAAAATAACATTTGTAACATCCACGCACCTTTTTTTATTCATACTTATTCGCCGAAAAGTGTTTTTCATTCGTGGAAAGAGGAAAAAAAAGAGTGCTAACTAGAAATAAGCTTTAGTGTTCTCTCTCAATCTGTATTAATATATTCTGTGAACTGCAGTTCTTAAAATAGCAGCTTTAGCTTTTCTAAGAGACATAAACTGAAGCAATATTTATCGCAAAATTTCCTTTCTCTCAGCTTCTTACTGTCAGGTGACAGAACCAGTAAGAAAAGGATTTTACTAAAAGAGATGATGGTCCTAAACACACACACGCCCACCTACACACACGCGCACACTCGCCTACACACACACAGGAGGGCCTCCGCCCACACTCATCTATCGTAATTCGTTATTGCGAAAAGCATAATTTGGTTTCAAGATGTTTTTTTTTTTCTAAATTTAAATTTGAAGTCTATTTGTGAGCACTATCATGTGTCCAAGGAAACTAACTCTCTAACAATGTATGGATATGAAAAGTTGTTTATTAGCGAATAAAATTATGTTACCTTTAACCCCAACATGCTTCTTTTTTCCCTGGAGACTAGAGGATAGATGGAAACAGTGGGACCTTTCGCCGTGTGATTGATGCAAGTGTACAGCGTATTCCCATAGAACCTGCACTAAGATGCTCAAAACAAATAAAACAAGCTGAAGCCAGTTACTGTCCGATTTTCTTAAGTAAAACCTTCCGCGTATTTACGCATGCGTCACTTCTTCTCTGATCTTACTAAAATACGGGTGTAAGATAAGATAACAATAAGGGAAAGAATAATTAGAAGCATTTTGAGCCGTATTAAACGAGGTAGAGCGATGCTAGTTTCAAATACATAGTTTAGTTAAATATGTCAAAGGATAGCAAAAACAAATTTTCTATTAAAAACTTAGGAAAGTTCCCACTTATAACCCATCACCCCTTTTTTAAGTGGAATAGTTTGCGAGTGCTAGGCGTATCTTCCACGGACAGACAATAGTTTGTATTTGTAGACCTGCTGGAGAGGAAATTATAAGATCACTAAACTTAAACAAAAATGACGCCTACGCAACTGCTTGCAAACACGCGAAACTCTAGGAATCTCTTTTATATGTTACCTAGTTCTCCCTCACTGAGTTTACTATCAAAACTCACCAAAAGTGTGATAATAAAGTGTTTTCATTTGCTACAACTGACCCTACTATACCAGAAAGCAATTTAACTTGACACTAAACATCACTACGCGCGGAGCCAATAAGAGCTCAGAAGCAGTTAAGGATCTCCTCTAATTCGCCAAGTAGGCTGGGACGTTTTATCTAGCTCGTTTTTCATTGGCTGACGTCACGACGCCAGTGTCAAGAAACCTTGCAGCGTAGTATAGTTTTTATTTGGTAAAAGTGTATGTTTACACGAAGCGTTTAATGAGTGTTCCGACACATCTAAATAGTATATTTCCTTGGGAAAAATGTATGAATTTCCGGCATTTTTATGATATTAAGCACTAAAATTCTTGGAGAAAGAATACCTTAGAAAGTAATTTTGCGAAAAGTATAACCAGCAATGATTTAATGTTGGACGTAACGTCAATTTGTGTGCATTATTATTTCTTAAACTTTCTAGATTATCTTCATTTATTTTTATTTGAATTAAAATTTTGAATAGTCTCATTTGTTCGATCTCCGAGTTTTGTTTCTTTAACTAAACTCAAGCTTTTAGTTCAACAAATTTGATTTTCAATTCCATTACGCTTTTTGAATCCATTCCGTACATGTTACTTCTTTATAATCCTTTGAATATTTAAAGCTTATAATTAAAATAGCTTTTCAACTATATACATTCACATTGCCACAAACACGGATCTGACATACTTTGATTTTTTAATTACTCTTACTGCAATATTACTGAGAAAGATTTTTCTCGAACCAGAAACTATTTTAACGCATTAACAAGTTTATTCTCCTCCACATTTCAAACATTGTAAAATTGCTTTCTAAATATTTTTGAAATGCCTAATTAGTATTTTAAGGTATAAACAAGCAGGTGTTTCGAAAGTGAGAGACTTCAGAAATATTTCCAGTTGGAAGTTCTTCGGCATCTGTAACGTTGGGAAATGTGACTTTTCTTACAGAAGTGTACTACCTCTTAATCCTGAAGTAAAGCTCCTTAAACAAGAATGTCGGATCGGATAGGAGCAGATGTTGACCAGGGTAGGAAGGCAGGGCTCCTTTTGTCTGTATCTAGAAGTAAATGGTGAAGTAATTAGTTGAAGAAGTTGTTACGTCTTCTCGACGAGTCAAGAAGCAGATGAGGGGGGGATGAATTCCATCCGGCTCAGTGAAGCGTGAAGCGGCGGAGTGGCAGAAAGCGGGCAAGTTTAGTTCGTCGGCAGGAATCGTTCAATGCGAACATCTCAGGGAGTTTGTGGGCTGGTAACATATCATTTGGCTGGCGTCTGGGTATCCTGTGTGGTGGTAAGCGGATTATACAGCATCCAATCAACAATTAGAGTTTAACTTGGGTAATACTCGAATCTCTTTTTTGATTCATGTAACTAACGTTCGGTGATTGAACATCAATTTCATATTGAGCAGTTCTATCACCCTGATTCCCATAACATAATGTTGTGTGATGTCTTTTCCTACACTTCAAACATGAATAATTAGATTGACAAGTTTTTTGTGAATGGTTTGGAAGCATACAGTTAAAACAAAGCTTAAATTTCTTTACAATTTCTACTCTTTCTTTTACCGGCAATTTCTGATATTTTGAACACTTACACGTAACATGATTATTCATTTGACACATAACGCACTTACGGAGTTTACCCTCTTCTGATTCTGGCACAATTGACAAAACTCTGGGAGAATTGTTGCGTTTTACATTTATATTAGAAGCGTTAAGGGTTCTCGCGTGGTTTTTCAAAAAATCCATTAACTCAGCTACTGACGGTAATTCATCTTTTTTTAAATGTCTCTCCCACCACATTTTAGTATTGGGATCTAGTTTCTGACTCAAAACATAGCAAAGAAAAACAGAAGAAACACCCTCTATGTTTTGGTTTAAAATTTCCAGTGATCTTAAACACTCACTCGCGACATCTAGTAAACTCAAAACTGCGTTTGGATTCTCATTTTGAATGTTAGGAATACTCATAAAACGCCTTAAATGTGCGTAAACTTGTTCACGATTATTCGAATATCGTTCTTCTAACAGCGACCACGCTAATTGATAATTCCCATCTACTATAGATATAGATTGAATAATGCGTAAAGCATCACCTTTAAGAGAGGATTTTAGGTATTGTAATTTTATTCCATCTGATAATTCCTTATTTGAATGAATAGTTGCATTGAAAATATCTCTGAATGAAAGCCATTCGTGTAAATTCCCAGAAAATACAGGTAATGATATTTTTGGAAGTCTCACGGTGGTACTCTGATTTGAAACGGGAACTGGTGGTTTTGAATCAACATTTTCGTGTTTGATACGGTTTAACTTGAAGTCAATTTCATCCTTAATATCATAAATCTGTTCTTGTTCTGTGGCATAATTTTCTACTTCATCGTCTTTACAGTTAGTAAAAAGGAATTCAAAACACTCGTTTAACTCATCAATAATTAATAAAAGTTTCTGTTCACAAATATTAACATCCTTAAAATCACAACCTTCTTGAAATTTTGTCGCAAGTTTTGTTAATTGGGCTTTTTGGACCCGTTTCTTGGCTAGTGCTTGTTTTGCGGAAGTAATTGGCATGTTGATAAAATATATCACTCACCTTCAAACAGGTCGCACTATGAACTTGAAATTACTTGAATTATTATAAATTATCCAGAGATAAGCTGCGTAACAACATTATCATTGGACACTCTTGAATTGTAGCACAGTGCTTCGACGGAAACAGCCAACTTGAACTGTTACTCGAAAATCACATCATTTTCCATGGGTCCACTTTATTCCGGCTCGGAAAGGACCAAAATGTTTGCTGCGTAACAACATTTAAAGAAATCGACGGACCATTTTATATTTAATAAGTTTTATTTAAGCACTTAACTCACACACAAACACCATTTTCTCCTTTCTTCAATTAAAAACAAAATCAAATTCTGAAAAGAATAGAATAAGGTTGCTAAGGCAACCGTTGCAGGCAGCTGCGTCTTTTGAGTTGAGTTGTTCTTAACAGGGGGAAAAACAAAACTCTGTGATACAAAAAATTTCTAAACCATCTGAAACTTGCATTTTAAAAGGTTTGTAAGAAATAATATTGATGTCGGAGACACATATACGAAACTGATTTTCAAATCTGTAACACAAAACTTATTCTTTGAAAACTTACTTTACATGTATTCAGTTTTATTTCATAATTCAGCTCAAGGCAGAAGCGCAAACTCAGCAAGAAAAATCCTGTTTTCTGTTTCTGTACCGGAACTTTTTATCGGATGCAATGTATGCTTGAATCGAAATTCCACAAGGAGAATAATATCTAGAGTTCAAAATGTATTCATCGGTACTAAGAATGTGGGTGTGGATGAAAGAAAAGGAAGTGATATACTCGAGTATTCTTTCTTCATTTGGTTGCTAAATTTCTGAGCGAGAGTGGAAAGAAATTTTTACTTCAAATTCTTTTAGAAGGAATTCTGTTTCCTGAAGTTATTTTCAAAAGATTTGTTCAAAGCTGTACAAACTTACAACTCAACTATTGATTTGAAGAATTTTTTAAATTCTTAACACTTTGTTTCCTCTTTTGCAAGCAAATGGAAAAAAGCACTTCTCTTTTATGAAGTTTAATATTTAAGTTCCACTAAATTTTAATCTGTTTGAAGCAAATGATTGTATAATAATAATAAATTGAATTGGAAATAATTGAAAGAGAATGATAATAAAAGGTTACAGCATAAAAAGGCATTCATGTAATAAAATATTGTGCTCTGAAACATTTTCCCGCTTTGCAGGCCCGTCATTTAGGGGGGCTGGGGGGGGGGGGGCAATTGTCCCCCCCTGACTTTGAGAAATCAATGTATTGGCATATAAGTGGGTGTGGTTTTTTCCATTTTTTGGTAAATTTTACATTGTGTATGCACCTTTTGCCCCCCCCCCTGGAAAAATTCGAAATGACGTCCCTGCCGCTTTGAATTAATTTTGAATTTTGTAACACTACACGTAAGTTTCTTGCTCACACTTTATATATAGAGGTAAGCTCCTTATTTTTTAATTTGAGTTATACTTTGTCTGTGTCAATAAATGTAGAATGCCAATATAAATCAGACAAAGCCCGCAAAGAAGTTGCAAACTTCGGCCTAAATGCCAAGCTTTGTTACGCTGGAACAGTTGCCCATTGTTCAATAGGGTGGGGCGAAAAATAAAAAGTTTTTCAGATCAACGTCTAACAGTTGCCAAAAGTTGTCTTTGGTGATAGTTAGCTTTTGTGCAAAATTTGAGAAAAATCGGTTAATACCTTTAGGGGGCGCTGCGATCGCAAAGTTTTACCATAGCTTTGTTATGGATTTTATGGTTAAAATATCAAAAAGAATGCTTTTAGCTAGTCTCTTTGCGTTTTTTTACTCAAAAGATGCTTTCATGCATTAAAAGCATATGAAATGACTCACAAACATTATTTTATATGATATATTTATTTTTCAAAAAAATCACTTTTTTTCACGTTTTTGTTTCTTTTTAAATGCTTGAAATATAAATATATCATATAAAATATTTTTGTGAGTTATTTCATATGCTTTGAATGCATGAATATATCTTATGAGTAAAAAAATGCAATGAGATTAGCTAACGGCATTGTTTTTCATATTTTAACCATAAAATCCCAATAAAAGCAATGATAAAACTTACCGATCGCAGCACCTCCTGAAGATATTATCCGATTTTTCTCAAAATTTGCACAAAAGCTAACTATCACCAAAGACAACTTTTGGAAACTATTAGAAGTTGATCTGAAAAACTTTTTATTTTTCGCCCCACCCTATTGTTCAACTGCATGACTATTATGGGAAAAAGTGATTAAATAAGAAACAAAAGTCAGCTTCGCACGCATTTAGAAATTCTTACAGTGAAGTATGACTACAGGAGTGAAGCAATTGCTGCAAAAAACTTTCAATTATTTTGCAAAAGGTAGGATAATGCAGTCATTATAAATTAAAGATTGTTCAAAGGAACCGCAGGCTAACTACTTTAAGGTTCGAGAATGTGTGCAGTGTGACATCACAAATGTTTACAGAATATTATTCGATCCATAAATAATTTAACATTACTCAAATGAGTACAATACTTTTTGGCTCGTTTTTTTTATCACATCGGTAACATTATTTGACATTTATTATCCGTTTTTCTTATAATTCTAGCACCCAAAGTAGCATTTGGCAAACCCTGGTTTAACCCATTAAAAGATTTAAGTTTAAGTAAGGAATTGCGCCTACCGGTTGTTGCTTAAGATCCTCGGATAAACAGCCGGAGTAGACGGTGCTACTAGATTTAAGGCAAAAAGATAGAAGTTTTACAGAGCACCGTTAAGGTGAAAATCTAATTCAGCTCACTCAACACACGATGATGGAAACAGCATTTCGATTATTTAGAACAAGACCAAAAGCCGAACAACTTCTAGCTCAGGCCCCTCAAAGTTATTGATTAGGAATAGGAACTTAGACGACTTTGTGACCACGACAAATTTAACGTGCTTCGGTCACCATTCGCGAACACGGAGAATCTTCGATCTACCGGCATAATACCCGAAACCCTCCAATTACGAGCTCAACGCCTTACCGATCATGATACCACGGCCCTTATTACTGGTTATTTCCATCAAAATTTTCTCCTTCATATTAAAATTAAACTTTTCTCAAGCAGAAACTCTATTTAAAAGCAACTTTGCAAGCACAAGTTCGTTTCCATATAGAAATTTCAATCTCACCTTTACTAAAACTCTTTTTTTTAAGTTGATTTCAATCAACACAATTCTAACGCGCGCACTGAATACACGCAGACATTTATTTTATCCGTACTTTTTAAAAGATGAAACAGAAATGAAAAATAAATTTAAAATCACTGAAATTTTCAGATACATAGAATTTTTATCTTTTGCGTGTTCCTTTAAATTAAAAGGAATTTGGTTTTATGTTTTGGTGATGACACAAAATATTTTTCGGAAATACGAATTTTATTCTCATTTCAACTTTTCATTCCAGAATACGAATTCTTTCTTTTTTAAACTCAAAATGCTCCTTGCATTTCTGATAACTTACTTTGATATTTTACTTCACTTCGCTTCCTTTTTTTATTTCGGAACCAAGCGTAATGTGTTTTACTTGGTATAAATTTGAAATTCTCTGTTCCTTGAAAGACTACAAGAACAAAAAAATGAATGCAAATACATATATATATATATATAGCTATTTTTGTTTGGCGCCCCATTTAATGTAATACCCAACATAAAAGTTATTACCAAGAATACATGAACAGAAATAGAAACATCGTCTTAACTTTGAAAAGAAATGTTTATTTATTTTTCTCTCGGTAAGATAAAACTACTTATTTTAAAAGAGATGTCTAGAGTTTATTAAGTTCTTGATATTATTTTTTAAATATCAAAGAACTAAATTTTCTGCTCATAAGAAATAACATTATATAATCTTTTGTCTCATATTTATTTAGAAAATAAATGGGTCTTTTAACGACCAAAGTTTATTTCATGAAAAGAGATCGTGATTTAGTATTTTAAACTTAATATTTTCAACATTTTGTGAATTTAAATTTTATTGTGATAGAAAAAAAGTAGGGTAGACCGACCATTGATTTAAAAAAAATCAATCATTTTTACAGCAGGGTTGGCAAAGGTGGGCTCAGCCCAGAAAAACCCGCCCGGGTTTTTCTGGGCGAGTCCACCAACAAAAACCCACCCGGGTTTTTGTCAGAAGTGGGTTTTTGTTCATTTCTAAGTTATCAACAAATATAGTCAATAATAATATCTCATCTAAATTAGACATAAAAAATAAGTAAGAAATCAGGTTTATTTGAGATAATTTTTCTTAGAGTATAATTATTTATTTTATAAAATAATTATTATTTCTTCAATTTTCAAGTCATCGTCCAGAAAATTTTCCTAGCTATGATACTACTTTTTGTTGCAAAATACTTATTATTATTATTATTTATTTATTTTTTGATAGCAAATTTCAAATTTTAAAATAAATTGAAAATGAACAATTGATTAACTTCTTGTAGATGGAAAAAATTGCTTAATTAATGTTTTATGACAATTTTGATTCAACACAGAAGTCAAATAATGATAAAATACTGCAATTTTTGCTTTTATTCTGGAGCAAGAAAAATAAAGTTTTGCTCTTCATTTTATCTAACCCTACTGCATTTAGTATATAATGGTTTTCAAGTGCTATATTATAGAGGTACCATACCACTGACCAAGCGCTAAACCCTTTCTTTGATTTAAAAAAAAAACAAAGAAAATGCGTCCCCACGCAATTTATTACTACTAAAACATTATGAAAAGCATTTATTAATAAATTTATAATTCTTGCAAAGTTCTAATGTTAACCTAGTTTTTTCTTAAAATTATTTCAAAAAAAATCAATTAGAGTCCCCACTCTCCCCATCTGAAATTAATCAGTTTTGGTTTTGAAAATAAGAAGGGGGGGGGAGACACTTCCCTTATCTCAGAAACACCCCTATCATTGAGATATGCCTTATAAAAACATGCAAATGACATGACTAGATATTGAAGCAGGCTACTTAATGAGAAAAGATGATTATTTCTATTAATAAACAAGTGCAAATGGTTTTAATTTTTTAATGGTATAAATTTAAGTTTTTGACACTTTCACCCCCTAAATATTCCTGAGTTTGTAGGAAAGCCCATTTGCAACAGTTCTTCTATTTCGTAAAAGACAAGTGATAAAAGTTCATAGCTGAAACCATTGTCCAAAGCTTCTTAAATATACACATTAAATATTACAATTCGGTTGATGATATTATTAATTGATATTGTTAATAATATTAATTATTAATTGATTTACATTGATTAAATGCAATTTTGAGCTTTAACTTAATAAATATATTTTTATTTGAATGAATGCATACATTATATATCAATACCCGCATAAGAAATAAAATTTTAACATACAAAAACCCAGAAAAACCCGTAAAAAACCCAGAAAAAACCGCAAAAACCCAGAAAAAACCACAAAAACCCGGGTTTTTGCCCACCCTGTTTTACAGTGACATTTTGGTCAGTGACCGACCAAAATTTTATTTTCAAAAATTCGTAGCATCGTTAAAAATTGTAGTATTTACCACATGACAGTAAAAACGCTTTAGATGATTTGTAAAAAAAAAAAAAAAAAAAGCGAGGTTTTTTTTTTTTTTTTTTTTTTTTTTTTTTTTTTTTTTTTTTTTAATTCTGCATCAGGGGTTTTTGGGTTGGTTGAAATGGAAAAAAGTGTCCGGACCCAGTAAATGAACATACTAGACAGAAAGAAGACAAACCGAGCTATTCATTCTATTTTGATGAATGAGGTGCCAATCGACTCGTTTTCGAGTCTCGAGTGTCACAGGCTACTTTTTACTAGAATTTAACAAGAGGAAAAATCGATTATTCCTAGACAAGCATCGATTTTAACCGATATTTTCGTAGCTAAGTGTGTTTTAGTTCAAACAAAAGTCGCAATCAACAATGAATTTCCAGTTTAAGGCTGACCTAGATTTTAGCACGAAATTAGTTAAAAGCAGACAAAATTGATAAAACTGTTCGGATAATTCCTAGCTCGGTTGAGTATGATGGTTTGAGAGGCAGTGGTAAAATAGTACTTAAAATGCTGCCTCTTATTTTGTGTTGGGGTGTCACAGTACACAAGTTGCAAGGTTGCACTTTGAATGAGTAATTGGCGTTGGAAGACGAATTTTTGCAAAGGGCCAAGTTTACGTCGCATTAAGTAGGGTAAGGACATTGGAGGGTTTATTTATAAGCGATCTGGACCCACGGAAACTTTTAAGCAACCCTCATGATTCAGCGTCTTTCATTTAATTGGAAAGGCTGAGAAGTTTTGACACTGCTCAATAAAAAATACCCAAATAACTTTTCATAATTTTTTGTTATGTACATTTAATTTTGTAATGTATATTCATTTTCTAATATACAGTGGAGTAAAATAAAAAAGTTTTAAAAACCTGTAACCGACTACAAAAAAAGCTCTAAAAAGTCAGAAATAATAACAAGTTTAAAAAACTATAACCCAACTACAAAAAAAAAGCACTGAAAGGTAAGAAACAAGGTAAGTGCTATTTAATATCATCATCTTATTAAATAAAACAAGACGTTTGATATCTTAGCTATACCTGTTTATTTAGTTATACGACTTGAACCCTCTGCAAGTTCCACATTAACAACATAATTCAATTCAAATGCTGTAGTCGTACGTTGTCAACTACGGAAAAACAATTTGATAGAATAACATTTTAACCTAATTTACCATTCTTGAAAAATATATATAGGGTGAGTTCTGGTAAGTGCGTACCCTTTTTTGCAAAGTTCATATTCTCAGGGATGCTGCTCTGTTGAAAAATCTTGTACATTCACATTTCTTTTTAGTTTTCTTTCCAGATCCTTTACTAAGATTTTCAAGCATATAATATGTCAAATAAACCATAAGCATAGGTTTTGTGACCTGGTTTATGACACCTACTCTAAGGTACGCACTTTCCCTACCTAGCGGGGTAAGTGCGTCCACCTTAAATTATGTGAATATGAGCAGTAAAAAACTTCTGGCACACATTAAATATGTTAGGTAGTTGCCTAAGGATAATTCCTAATACTAGAGATCAGCACTTGCTTGCATGGATGAAACGCAATCAGTGATATTCCACGTGTCTTTCGAACAACTGTGATTTGAAGATTGAGAGAGTTGTGTCTGTGATTCTTCCTCTGTCCTTTTAATAAGACCAAGTGAGCAAATGTAAGTTGTTTTTATTTAGTAATAATCACTCATAGTCTACATAGTTTATTTTGGTTAAATACATTAATCAGTCTGTGTTTAAGCCAGGGTTCGCACTTACCCCTTCTTAAATGTAAGATGAGACATGTGCGTCCAATAGCTTTGTTGTAAGTGCGTACCCCTGTGATTTTCTTTAATTCTATTTGTATGGTAGATCGTTAGGTGACCTGAGTAAACAATTCGTTTTTTTTCTTTTTTTTTAATAAATACGGTTTTAAAATATTTTTCTTATTAGAATCAGCAGCAGTAAGAAAAAACACAAAATAAAGAGCAAAAAAAAAGAGAATAATTGATCATGATGTGATACTTGTACTTTTTTTTCTTGTACATTCAAATAGTTTTTCACAGGGTGTTCTTCAATTTTCTTAAATATAATTTATTCATTACTCCACCTTCGTTTTTTGAATCAGTTGGTTCCTTATTTAGTGTTTCACTTAATTTCATTGCTTCATTTGTCATTCTGGTTTAAATTAAGTATAGCTCATGATCGCTATTTTCAACGAAAAATTTACTAACTGATATCTAAAAACCAATATATTTCTGAGGTAATGAATAAAATTGAAATCTTATGCCGCATTCAATGTTAATATAAATACTTGATGGAAATGACGTCAGATTTATAATCGGTTTATAAAAGAGTTATAAGGAAAATTAAAGGTGAATTACGAGAGTCGGATTTTCCACGTAATGGTACACACTTGCCTCAGCATAATGGTACGCACTTGCTCCGCATAATAGTAAGCATATGCCTCATGATAGTGGTACGCACTTGCCCCATCATAATGGTACGCACTTACTCCACCTTACTTGAAAGAAAGGGAAAGTGCGTACCGTCATATAAACAAATTTTAGTTAGAGTATTTGATCAAAATACCCCATGTATGTTATTAGTAGCTATTACTTAAAAGAAACAACTTGCATTTCTGGACTTCAATTGCTTGGTATGACTACAAGAGAAACTGAAACAAAACCTTCTCAATCTTTACTTAAGAGTTTTTTTGAAGACATTTAAGTTATCCCTGATTGTGTTTTGTCTATTGAATCCAGGCCTGAATTCTACCTATTGAAATTATCATTAGACAGTTATCTAACATAGTCGATGTGTTGCAGAAGCCATTTCAAGACAGTGTTCATATAATTCCCAGTGGACGCACTTACCCGTGGACGCACTTACCAGAACTCACCCTAGATCAAACTAATATGTTTGTTTGTGTATCAAGTTTTTTTTTTTTTTTTTTTGTAGTCGGGTTACAGTTTTTTATATTTGTTATTGTTCAAAAAGTATAGCAGATTTACAGTTCAAAATTATAGACTTATCAACGCTTCTCAAGCACACTTTCCTACGTCGTCTCGTAATTTTACTTATTCCTTTTGTTCAACTTTCTAAGTTAACACGCAAATATAAATAACTAGCTGACCCGGCGAACTCTGTTCCGCCTTAAAGGCAGTAAATAAGAAAATTTTTGAATTTATTAAGTTTTTTATTATTAGAAATACAAAAAAAAAAAAAAATTAAGTACTGACATTAATCATTCATTATTGTTTCTGTATTTTAGTACATAGGTTGCTCTTCACTAAAGTACCTTCTGATGCACAACATTTTTTGTTTTATTATCAGGCGCAAAAGGAACAACGCAGATGGTCTTCCGACCCGTAAACATGCCACATATAATTGACCATGGGAAAAACAGTGATGTTCTAGATTCAAACCACAAACTTTTAAGGATTGGCCTTGTGATTTGTTAAAGTTCATGACAAATGCAAGACGGATCGGAAATTGAAGTCTTTTAAATTCAAACGGCATATCGGTTGGGATCATCGGAATCCTAGGAATGAGCAATCGTTTCTGACAGCTTATCACATATAAATTTCAAGGGAAGTAACGCGTTTGTTTATAATTTACTTCACAAAAAAGTAAAATAACACACTCAACGCACCGCTAACTTACAACCTGTTTGCTGCGCACCGGAAGCTGCCAGAACGTGTGCTTTATGTCGTTCAGCCATGGAGGTGTCAAAAAAGGCTTAGTAAAAAGGCTTAGTCAATAAGACAGTTTTTCTATTTATGTAACTGACACACGTAAATTATACCCTATGTCCGTCTCCTGGCTCTAAGCTACCTACCCACCAATTTTTAGCTATATCGGTACAGCCGTTCTTGAGTTATAAGTAGTGTAACTAACACGACTTTCTTTTATATATATAGACTAGCAGTACCCGCACTGCGATGCCCGTGCAATAAATGTAAAGGAAGTTAATTAAATAAAGTTTAATTCACTATAACCCTCTGAAGTAAAATTATTATATTTGATTCAAATGTGCTCCCCAACCTTTTGAATTCCACTAAAAGTCATATTAAAGTTTAAATCAATTCGCAAAATAAACAAAAAAGACATCGAGTTAAGTAATAGGAGAGATCAATTACTCAAGTTTAATAAATTTTCAAACTTTATCAAACTAATATGTTTTCTTGTGTATTAAGTTTAAATGCTTGCTATCTGCAGTTGATAACGCACGACTACAGCATTTGAATTGAATTACGTTGTTAATGTGGAACTTGCAAAGGGTTCAAGTCGTAGAACTAAATAAACAGGTATAGCTAAGATATCAAAGGTCTTGTTTTATTTAATAAGACGATGATATTAAATAGCACTTACCTTGTTTCTTACCTTTCAGTGCTTTTTTTTGTGTAGTCGGGTTATAGTTTTTTAAACTTGTTATTATTAGAAATGTGTAGAGGAAAGTAACTACTACCAGTTCATCAAAGAAAATGGTTTTTAAAACTTATTTTTTCACAAAAATTACGAAGTGTTCATTCACTGGTCGGTCATATCATTTTTTTGAAATTAACGCATGTTATATTAAAATTAAAAATGGGGTCAGTTACGTTAGAATATATGATATGAATAAGATCTTGTTGTAAAGTAAATGTAAAATTCATATGGTTTCAAAAAAAAATGTTATGTCTAAAAAAAGAAATTTACTAATGCGAAAAATTTCAAGTTTCAGTCAAGCGAACCAGAAACATACCCACAGTCTTTTCTATTGCAGAAAAAAATGTGCTTGTAAAATTAAGTAAAGCTGTAAAATGCAGAAACCCTTTCTTACTTCAATATTATGATTCTTCCATGAATAGTAAGGATTTATTAAGTTGCATACTTTAATTATACTTAGGGCCCTGCTCCACATTGACGTAAAGCAGAAACGTAAAATGGATTAAATGGTATTCCTATGGAAAGTACCCGGATTTTCGGTTTCTGCCTTCGGTTTCGGTCGCGTTTTCTGCTGATGTGGAGCAGGGCCCTTACTCTTAGATTGTTTTTCAGTATTTATCTGAACGGAAATTCAAACATTAAACAACTCATATCTAAATAGCTGAAGTTAAAAAAAAATATTGCTACTTTTTAGGAAATCATTTATATTTTTACATTCTGTAAACTTTTGATCCGAAATTGGTTGAGGGAAGTTTTGAACTCCTTTGTAAATTATGAAATGTATTGAAATGTGCTCTGTAAATTTATAAGCTAATCAAACCGATTAAAGATTAGGGATTTATTAAATCAGTACATTTGATTAAATATTTTTACACAGTAGTAGCGTATTTGATGAAAATGGTACTACGTAAAGTTTATGTTCTCAAGCAGCATAGTTGATTGAAAGTTACGGTAGAACCAGTGCATCTGTACAAAAATATTCAATACCAAATATTAAAACCGTAATGGAAAAGCACAATGTGGTATTTATACAGTTGTTGTTATTTCATGATGAAGTTAACGCATACCTGCCAACATGCCTACTTAGAAAATCTTACAATGTTCCCTACGAAACAGTGCTAAGATAATAATATATTTCTAGATGAAAATCAGACATTAAATAAGTTATTGTAACTATATCACTCACTTTTCAGTGGTTATCTTTTATTTTAAATAATATTTTAACTTTTTTTTTAGATTTTCAATTGAATATATTCATTTCAGTTACGCAATTTTCTGTGGATTATGCGTTGAATATAAGCATGTTGGGGTAAGAAAAAAAACGTGTATAATAAAAAATAAATGTAATAAAATGAAATAGTATTCGGTAGCCATGTTAAAATAACTTCCAATTGCAAGAAAATTGCATAAAGGGAATTCGGGGTTAGAAGGGAGTGGTTAAAAATGTGATTTTTTAGTGCCTTCTGCTAAGGCGGTGAATACTTGAACCCTTTTTCCGCATTGACAAAGGTGAGCCTTTATGTTCCGAAACAAGGCTCTAGTAGCCTGATCAGTAAGGCCTGATCAGTAACCCATAAGTGGAGGATTACGGGCTCGATGGCAGTTGGTCGAAGAACCACCGTAATCGCTAATGGTAACTGAAGCAAGCTAAACATGTCGTGGTCACAAAGCTCTTTTAGTTCTTATTCCAAAACAACACCTCTGGGGAGAAAGGTATTGCACCACCACAGCACCTACCACAGTAACTGGTTCACGTGGTTGTTTGGCTCCTGTTCTGGATTGAAAAACAAAACAGAGCTGTCTTCAGGGCCCCGTCCGACCGGTTAAAACACATGTAGTGGCAAGCACGGGGTACTCTCAAGCATAATGTAACTCCAAAACACATGTATACAATATTCATGAAAATGTGTGCTCTAAAATAAGGCTGACTTAATTATTTAGTTGCTAAATATTTTCATGTTTTAATTGTTGCTGTCACTATGCAGTGGGCTTTCATTGAATGGCACTAATCCTAATACTTAAAATAAACAATAGCGGCGCTACAGGGGGCGGAGGGAGCGGTCCTCCCCGGTTGACACCCTTCTAGGGGTGACATCCAAAATAGATTCAAGAGTTCAGGAAAAATATAAATGTTTAAAAACTGATTTTCCCCAAATGTTTCTTATCTACCGAATTTCAATGAAAATTGACCCGAATATTGGGTTGAATCGACTGTTACAAATGCGTCTTGGGCAAATTTCTACTCAAAATGCATTCATAATTTATTCTTGTCTTTTAATGTTAACTTTCGTTAAACCTTAAATCAAAATTCGATCAGAAAATTTATAAGCATGAAGTTCATGCAAATATAAAAAAAGGGTCTTTTGCTCGGCAATGGGCTCCAAATGTTTACGACCCGGGTGAGACCCGTGATAGGAACGGCATGTCATAACTACCATGTTTTCTTAATTCCGTAGTCTCATATTGCCGTTGTGTTTTTAAAATGTTTATTGTGAATCAATTTATTTCTAAAAGCAACAATTTATTATAAATTATAGAAACATTATGATTTTGTAGAAATGTGTTTATTGTAATTATGTATTTTCTATCCAAAAAAGTTTTGTCAATTTTCTTGCATTTTGAAATTTTTATTGTGAAATGAACTAGTTTCATTGCGCTAGTTTTACTATTAAAGTACATTATTGAATGCATAAAAGAAAACGTCAAAATGAGAGAAAAAATCAGCACATATACAACATAAGAACTACATACGTAATTCAATTAATCGTAGATACAACGAAAACTACCGTTGAGAGAATTAGAAAATAAGTAAAAAACGGCAAGATTCTCCAAATTAATGTAATTTTATTAGGTTCTTATGTCTCTTTTACTTAATCATGCTTCTCTGTTACTACTGAATACAATATTAAATTTTCATGCTACGTACATTAGAGAAATATTCATGTAGAATTTTATTTCGTCCCTTCCTACACATTAATAAAGGTTTTTCCCTCGGATGCCTAGTTTCATTAAAACGGCTCTGCTTCAAGAAAGAATGATATTTTTATGAAGTAGTTAATTCTATACTTAGAAACAAAGATATCCAATATCAAAATATCAGTTTTACCGAAAGTTTCTTAATTATTTTCTGGCTTCAGCTAGCTTTTATGTCCAAACCGGGAGAAATTTAGGGCACTTCGAGAGATTATTGTATCGTATTACGTTGGAAATATACACGTAATTGTAAATTAATCTTAATTATGTTTGAATTACAAGTACCATTGTTTTTTTAAGGTCTAAATAAAAATGCTGATTGTTGAAAAAGCAAATTTTGAAAACTGGTAAATTTACCTGCACTATAAAAAAACAGATGTAAAGTTATAACTGTTAATGGGCTTAATATTACACCATGCACAACTTTCTGGAATAAGTCGTGCCGATTTTAAGAAAACTGTAATCGCTAGTAGAAACATTTCCGATGATTTGTGAAAATTTTGACTTCGTGACTGTTTTTTAGCGAATGAAATCATGTTTCCTTTGACACAGGGTATTTAGTTTTATCCCAAACACTAGTGGTAAATGGAAACACTCCATATATTGTCCTTATAGGTTAATGTAGGAAGATAATCGCGATATACACAAACGGTTCAGAAAAAACTTAAAACATTTTAGCCAGCAATGTACATTATGAGACCCGTAGGTCGTATACGACTCTTTAAATCCAATAAATATGCCTACACAATTGTTTGGAAGTACATAAAAAATTCTCAGAATATATTTTATAAGTCACCTAGCCTTCCCTTAGCATCGTTTGAGTTTCAAAATTTACCAGAAATGTGCTAATAAAGTGTGTTTCTATATACCTCATGCTTTTACGCCGACTGACCCTACTTCTGAAAAGTAAGCAATATAATGGTTAGATCCTTTTTACTTCCTTTTACGTAGTAAAGGAAGTATTGTGATCGCGAAAAAAAAAATCACTCAAATTTGAGTCTAAATTTTGATTTTGCTCACCCCCGAATTAATGATCAGTGGTTTTTTTGACTTGTCAGCACGTGCATATGTACCTACCAACATATGAGCAGGCGAAAAATCCTTTTCAACCACCCCCGAGTTAATTACGACGAGTTTTCTCGTGACGTCTGTATGTACGTATGTGCGGATGTATGTGCGTATGTGTCTCGCATAACTCAAAAACTATATGCCTTAGAAACTTCTAGCTTGGTATGTAGGCTCTGAGGATGGTCTAGTTGTGCACCTCCTCTTGTGGTTGCATTCGAATGTTCCCAAGGGGGTGTTTTACCCCTTTTTTGGGGTAAATCAGTGTTCTTTTCAATGCACACTCAATTGGCGCGACCACTTGGCGACATGTCGCCAAGCTTTTGGTCGCCAAGTGTTTGACGCCAACTTGGCGACATATCGCCAAGTTGGCGACAAATTTGGCGAAAAAAATTCTTTTTTGAATTTGGGTTTAACTTGGCGCTATTGGCGATATTTTGCGAAAAATTCACTGAATGATATTAAAATCAGCAATATTTAGAAAATTAACCATTGTAAAATATTTTTTGCATTGTTTCGTGGCAGATTAGGGGAGAAAATATTTGAATTGTTACCTTGCTCACTCCAAGCACTTTTTTTTAACACATAAGGCTACTACTAAGAAATTAACACGTAAAAGGAAGTAGTGTGGGGTGCATACCAGATTTTTTCTTTTTAAAAATATGGAGTGCCCTTTACCTACTAGTACAGAATTTTATTAATAGAGCAGTATTTTAAATATTCTACTAGAAAATGAGGTTTATTCCTTTAATTTATGACTGCGTTTATTTACCAAAGCTAAACATAATTTGCAATTTCTCAGCATGCTCATCATAAATTAATCTCCTAAATATTTCTCAAACATCGGTCAAATGTAATACCTCTTTCAGTTGCTATGGAAATAGCACGATTTACATAGCATTTTGTTCATAGAAATTGCATATACGGATAGGAAAATCTTTAAAACTGCGTAAAGCACTTATTCTAATTTCTAGTTCCTAGTACCCTAAGACTTCTTCAAAAAGCCAGGCTTTGGAATCTCTCTCTAGACGTGCAAAATAATTCATGATTTAAGTAGTTTTATGCAGGTATAACGTTGAACTCTTATTCTTTTACTATTTTCTAATTTTTTTTTGGTACATTTCCTGAATTACAGAGTAAAAAATAAATATTTAAGTGTGGGCTTTTTTTTTTTTTTTTTTCAAAATAAAATTTTTTTAACATCTCTCAGTGCACAGCAGAGAGCAAGCAACGATATAATGTAATATGCATAAGTTTCATTTCAGGTGTTCAGTATGTAACAAGTGATGAAATATTTATTATAGTTTGCCTTCCTTTTCTGTTTCAACTTCAGCCGAAAAATATCGAATTTCAGAAGAAATACGCAAAGCCATGAGGAAATCTCAGGCCTGTCATTTCAATGAGTTCCCTGGGTGGAGCGGGGGCGTTCCCGATCCCCCTCATTTTTCATTAAAACTTCTCAAAAAAACTGAAGGAGAACCATAAAAGTTCTAAGAACTTCTTTTCTTTTCTTTTTTTTTATGATTACATGTACACTGCAAAAAAATAGGTTGTTGTTTTTACATTATAATACTGAAAGCAGAAGTTTCAGTTTGAAACTAAAATCGCAGTAACAAACTGGAAAACTAGCTATTTTAGAGTTTATTGCTGTAAAAATAGTAATTTTAGTTTATTACTGCAAAATTGACACTTCTGCAGTTTATTATCATTAAATTAGCTGTATTATACTGTAAAAAACTGTAATACTTAATTACTGTAAAATTGCTAGTTTCGCAGCTTACTACTGTAAAAGTAGCAGTTTTACAGTTTATTATTGTAAAATTACTGTAATAATAGCTATAGCATACTGTAAAAACAACATTCATTTTTTACAGTGTATCAATAAAAATGCGTTTAATGCCGTTTACCAGATGCCGTAATCTTTATAACGATGTTATTAATTTTCGAAAATTAAATCGTGCTGTTCATTTACTGATAGCATCAGTTTTTAAAACCTAGACTGGACGTACACTTCCTATCCAACAATGAAACTCTTCCATGGATCAGCATGATCATGGATTTTCCGACTTTCGTGTTTTTATTAATGTTTCCGCTTTTCTACTTTCCGCCTTTCTTCACTCGCTTTTTGTAAGATGTTTCACGAACCTATATCTATTCTTGGAAAATACCTACAGCTAGTACAATGGCTGAAATAGGAGAAATTGGATTTTGTATCCCTGTGGATGTTGAAAAAAAAAGAGTTCGATCCAGTTCCAGCTCTAGTAGGAAAAACTTATGCGACTATTCAATGCACAGCCCCCGCTTTCAATCGTACTGGGTTATTGTATAATGCACCGGCAAAAATCAGTGTCGAAATGCAAAACGCCCAATAACTTCCTTCATCCTGTTACAAACATATCAAAAAACATTTTTTGCGCAAAAATTGAACTGTTAGAAAATAATATAAGTTGGAATTTAAAAAGTTACATTTTTTTAAAACTATTTTAAGGGAATTCAAAGAGTTTCATGTATTTAGTGTACGCATATAAAAATAGATGTTGAACTAAATAGCATGCAAATGAAAATTACAACACATCTTAACTTTTATTGTTGGAGCCGTAACAAATGCTTCTGTGTCTGCCTTTCTCTTTCTGTCTCTCTCTGCATATATATATATATATATATATATATATATATGTCGCCCCGCTTAATCGGGTAACGGATAAACAAATACTCCGCTTATACGAATAAAACGTCCTGGAACCGTGCCATAAACCCATTAATGCCCAGCGTCCCTTTTTAGGGACGGTCCACAAAAGGGTCTGAGTTTCCCCAAAATACACATTTCAACCAAATAATACTGTTCAATTAGTACCTTGGTATTATTTCAATTCGTTATTAACAGATTGCAGCACATAACCATTGTAAACTGTGTTCTGTAGCAGTTTTAATATGATCTTTATCAAAAATTACATCGTTCATAATCTCAAGAAAAAAAGCTAAGTTTTCAAAGTTATTCCCAGCTTCCCAGTTTATGTTAATTGCTGATTTTATTTCTTCTTATAAAACGACTTTTTAAATATTATATCGTAGGCAGAAAAACATTTTAGTAAAAATAGTATGTACCCTCTGGAGTCTATCGTAACTTTTGAGGGACGAGTTTTCTTTCCTTAATAAAAAAGTTATTTTTACGTAATATTTTTTTTACTATTTTTCCTGTCCATTAAACACTGTTTGTAACTAGTATACAAAATATATTTGGAAAAAAAAAATGTCAGGCATTAAGGGGTTAAAGATCCCCGACCCCGCTTAATCGAATAATATTTCTTGGAACCGACAATATTCGTTTAAGCGGGGCCGTGTCTGCTTTATTTAATCTCAATGGTATTAATTTTCAGCATGATCCAGTTTTGTAAAAGCACTATTATTGATCATATCTACGTTTAATTATTAATTATGAACTGTACTTTAAATTTTCTTACGTAAAAGTTTTAGCAGGATTATTTAACACATATTCTCTTCAATTTTCAAGATTAAAGAAATTTCCTTAAAAGTGCATTATTTTTTTGCCGAAGAAATAATTAATTCGCATCTTGATAAGAGGTTTAAAAAGTTCCTTTTAATATTTCGCCTTATGTATATGGATAATTACTTGTAACCTTCGAACTTAATGCAATTTATAAAATTAGTTATGGAAAAAATAATTTTCAAGCTGAAAAAAATCCGACGGCCTTTATAAAGATCTTACATTATCTTCAAGTTTTATTTATTAATTAGTATTCGCATATTTGTAAATTCAACATTTATTATTTTGAAATTCTAGTGGAACATAAAAGTAAAATTTATTTTACCTGGAAAAGTATAAGAAACTTCTAACATTTAATTACCTCGAGCGATATCGTTAAAATCGGATTACTTTGACATCTATCCCGGCAACGGAAAATTCCGATGACTTATTTATAAGATGTTTGGAAAAGGGCTTAGGAGAAAGTTGCCTTTCGATTTTAGATTCTTTTGCCCAAATGACATCTATAATCAATACGTTATCGTTTTTGCAGCTCATTAAGTATTCTCAATACTTCGGAGGAAGTTCTTTTAAAATCTTATGATTTTGGAATAAATGTATGTAATTTTTAACTAGTAAAGAAATACCGTATATTGTGTATAATAGCATGCATAGTTTACAAAAAAAGAGATTTATGCGAAGTTCATTTAATATTTACTAGCACTCAAACTCTCGTGTTATTTTGTTACATAAGTAGGGGAATGTGAAGCAAAGTGAAATAATAAAATATATTTAGTTTGCAGCGTCACCTATTTAGCAATATTTTATAGGGTTGTTTCGGGTAAGTGGGCCACTGGGGTAAGCGAGCCACCCCCTTAAAACTAAAATACGCATATAGTTTTATACTTTTTTATACTGATCTTGTTATATTTTATCAGAGTGATTGGTTTTGCATATATTTATCTTTCATGGAATATTTCATAGATCTTCTTACTTATGTCGATAAAATTTCATTTTCAAAATAAAAAAAAAATTTGCGAGTTCAAGCAACATTTTTCAAGAAAGTGTTTCAAGGTTAGTTTTTTTTTTTTTTTTTTTTTCTATGTTCATTAAGTTTTCTTGTAGAGTTTAACATGAAGTGCACATTGCAATAGGAATGTTTTACGCAAAGCATTATTAATATGTGCTTAAGGGGAGGGTACTTACCCCGTAGTTTTTCCCTATTAGCGTAAGTGGGTTCCCTCGCAATAATGACAATTTCAAAATGAAATGCAGTTCTGATGAAGCAATTTCTAAGATGAAATGAAAGATAATGATGCAGACCTGGAAGGAATTGATATACGATACGATTACCACGAATATCACATATGTTGTAATATTCGTGGTTTTTCAAAAATATTTCGTACTATTATAAAATGATAAAAGTCTTGTAATCATCATTTTAAGTATTAATTGAGATCTACTGATGTCCAATGAGATACTAATTTAGTTCATATTGAGCATGTTTTTATTTTAAATGATTAATGTAATTTGTCGAGTGTACGTGGGGCAATGTGGACAGAGCAGAGTGAAATAGTTCATTTCGGTTACTTATATATTCATTTATTAAATCACATACGTTTTTCTTCACTTACATTTTTTTATTTATTAATTCAATTATCTTTTCATTCATTCACTAATTTTCTTTTCATTCCCTTATTTTCTTATTCATTCTCTACTTTATACATTCTATTTTTTCTCGTCCACCTACAAATTCATTTATTCATTTATTGCGTTAATCTTTTATTTCTTCATTAATTACGCATTCTTCGTTTATTTATACATTCATTTGATGAGATCTACTGTTTATCATCAAATAGAAAATATTTCACAATAAAAATATTTTATATTTATTTTAATTATCTTTGAGTTCGTAAGAAATTCGTATGAAAGAAGATAAAATATTTTGTATTATTTATAAGACTTACATAAGGAAAATGACATTATCTACTTCTAAAATAGGCAACGAAACAGAAAAGAGAAATTAGACTCGAATCATATAATGGTGTGAGATACAACAGCGCAAGTACTTGGGATGAAAAAATAAACTTTTGAGGTCCATTTTGTAGTGCAAAATTTTTGCTCAAAAACTAAAAGGTGCATTACAAAAGGTTTCTGATAAATAGTTTTACTTCCTAATAGTACAAAGGTGCGCAAAATCATATGCATGGAGTGTACCCGTATGTAAATCACTAATCCCTTTTTTTTTTTTTTTTTTGTTTTTTTTTTTTTTTTTTTTTCAATTTTGTTTAAAATTGTTTTTTTTTTTTTATAATTATGATTTGAAATTGTTTATTTATTTTTTAAGCGAATACTGAAATATATTTTTATTCTTGTTAAAATTGCTTAATTTATTATTTTTATATTTCTCTGAGAATAATATTTTAAAAATTTTATGCAAGACACGTTTTACCCGTTTCAATAATTCACTATTGTAATGACCAATCGGTTGCTTAGCTGCGGTCTAGACAGGGAGAGATGAAAACCGCGGCCTATTTCTTGACTAGTTTTTTATTATTTTTTTTCCAGCTTTATTTTAAAATTTATAACTTTTTGTATTTTTTAATATTTATTATATAAAATTATTTATTTATTTAATTCATTTAAGTGAATACTAAAATGTACCTGCACAGGTGCTGCGAAATTCTATACCAAGCTTTGTACTGCAAAACTTTATACTTTTACATAATTAGATGGCCTACTATTTAGTAATCTTACAGAAGCGTTGAATTAGATGCTAAGCCCTATTTTTTCTCAACAATTCACTGGGAAAATCTGTCAGTCCATTTAAGAATGCTCAGCGGCCCAATTTAAGGCTTCATACACCGTTCATCTAGGCCGTATCTATTTGGTTCGTAATATTCCAGAATTTGCCTTTTTTGATATTGCTGAGATATTTCTGCCACAGCAGGATGCAAAAAAGTGTCGAACTGCCCATTTTCTGTAATGCTGTCTTATTTCTAGCACGTGCCTTGTAATTAGTTTTCTGCCCGAAAGTTAATGACCAGCTTTTTTCGAAGGGGGAAGGGTAATTAATTGCTCAATTTATTCATAGGAACAAAAGTTTAAGAGAAAATTCACATCTACTCACAAACTTAGTTTATTTATTCTCCTAATTCGCTTTTGATAAAATGCCTTACATTACAGAATATGTCACGTAAATGAGTCAAAAGGAAAAAGAAAGAAAAAGATTGAAATTTTGGACACAGTTTTCCTTATGTATGTAATAATTATTATATGTGTGCAGAGGGGTAGGGGGGAAATGCAGGAGAAAGTTTTACAAGTTACAAAAATAACACAATAAGCACATCAAGCTATTTCAATCAAAACTATGTTTTATGAGTCACTTTTTTTGCTTTTGAGCAATTCCATTTCGAAAAAAAAGCATTGATTGCTGCAAGAAACAGCCCGCAGGGGCTCCAAAATATGATAGGTCCTTATTTCGTTGCATGAAGTTTTGAAGAATATGTGGCTCTACTTCAATGAAATGCAGTGTAAATTTCGAAGATTTTCAGAAACTATTTTTACTTAATTGATAGTATTTTGACTCCGTAACGGACTTATCTTAAAAAATACGTCCGTTACGCAGAAAACGCTATTATTTCAGTATTTTTCTAAAAATCCTCAAAAGGTAACTGCATTATGTGGCAGTAAAGACCATGTTCTTCATTAAGTTCGTAAAATAAAGCAAAAAATTAACATATTTATAGTCTTTGTAAGCTGTTTTGTGAAAGACTGATTCGTCTGTTACAGTGAAATAGATCTTTTTCATATGTACAAAAACAAAGTTTTTAATACGCTTTTATTAGTTTCACATGTGGGTTTGTTTGTATGTATGTATGTCTGTAACTCTGAATAAAAGATAAAATACAAGTTCTTTACAAATATAAAAGTAATAAATTCAATACTATTATTGATACTTAAGGCTAAACTATATCTCATGGTGATGTGTTTCAGTTGTTTGTATGTAACTCTGAATAGAAGATAAAATTCACGTTCTTTGCAAATATAAAAGCAATGTATTTAATACTGTAATTAATACTAAAGGCTAAACTATATTACATGTTGATGTATTATAAGAGGATCCAAAAGCGTATTTTTTAGTTTTTAAACTAATTTAAAGATTATTATATCACAATCTCTCATTACAAATTAAATGTAATTGTTTCAGTATCGCAGAAGCCCTTTTCTTATAAGCAGCTAAAAATCTTAGTATCCTCTATTTAGGAGCTCAATTCAAAAGTCTTATTTATATAAGATTCATTCTAAGCACGACAGCGACCTCATTATTTACTTCTTATACCTTATTGAGAAAACAACTTAAGCCCAAATTCTGAAGGAGTAACTCTGTTAATGAGGCATTCGAAGAAGGTGAGATAGTAAATCGAAACTTGATTAAGAGAAAGTAAGGGAAATAAATCAGAGGATATGATGAATGTATTCAAGAATACTTAGGTGTCAAGCTGTTGTTGAGAATATCTTTGAGGCTACGCTAATTTGAGCAAATTAAGTGTAACTATACCTGTGTTGAATGTCAGAAAATTTTATAACTGAACCCTTTCTTTCAATCTTTGCTAACATTTCTTTCAGTTAGCAGAGAATGGCAACGAACGATTAGTGATGAGTAAATTTAATTCACAATGGGGGTGTTTCTTCAATTTTAAAGGTTTTTTGTTTTTGTTTTTTTTTTTTTTTTTTTGAAAGAGCATGCTTCATGCTCTTCAAGGATTTTGCCATTTTTTAAATAATGTGACAAAATTATATATTTTTTAGAAATTGTTTTGATCGGTGCGCAGATTCAATTTCATTTTTTGCGCTTCTGCACATGACGTCACAGTTGTCAACCTTGCGACATTTTGAAGTTTTTCTGTCACCAAGTCTTTTTTCACAGTTCTAGTGTTAACGACTTTCTAATGTTTTCTGGATTTTTTTTATTTAAAATTAAAGAAGTTAAAAATTTATTTCATAACATTGGCTGGAGAATGCAACAATAAGCCTCTTTGTTCAAGTTGAAGTAGCACAAAGTTAAAGCAGCATGGCCTAAAGCTTTCCTGAATTTTCTCTTAAAACTTTTTTTCTGAAATACAAAGCGGAAAGGTTTTTAACAGTTTGATTTTTTTTTTTTTTTTGCTGCCGCTTAGTTGATGTAATTTTGCTCGAATCGGCCGCAAATGAGAGGATATTTTTGAGCCACTCTAATACTCATAGGAATTTAGGCTGTGAATTATGGTGTGCAACAATGCTGGAGGTTTGCATGGTGGGTTATTCCCCTGATACAAACAACATGTCCGGCGTCGTTCTTTGGAAAAATTTTAAAATTTTAATTTAAAAATGCTTGTTTTAAGTTGATTTCATAACTGATTAAACAGCACTGTTTACTGGAATGATGCGCAATTAACTTGTCACATGGTATTTGATAAAGTATATTACAGTAGTTTCTTTTTTTTTCACTTTATGAGGCATGATTGTTTCAAAGTAGAAGAAATTATAATGATACAGCAATAAATTTCCAATTACAGAATAATATACTGTCGGCCCCGCTTAAACGAATACTGTCGGTTCCAAGAAATATTATTCGATTAAACGGGGTATTTGATTAAGCGGGGATCTTTAACATTACGTCTATGGCATGGGTTCCGAGATGTTTTATTCGTATAAGCGGGGTATTCGTTTATCCGTTACCCGATTAAGCGGGGACGACAGTATATTTATTGTACAAAAACAGCACACTACGCAATAAATACTGAAAGAAATGTGTTTAGTATTTGGTAAATGTAATTATCTATTATCTTGTGCATTATTTTTTTTTTCAAATGAATAAAATCATTTTTGTTTTTAATAAATAGCACCAGTCACATTTCTCTCACGCTGGCGACGTGTGGTGACACACAATAAACTGCATATCATAGTATTTTTTAGTTTGCTTACAAATAAACTATAAAAATATAAGATATTTTTCTAAACTATGATTCACTGTATGAAATACATTTAATTCATACATTTTTTTTTTCTTTTCAAAATTCAACCGAGAAAATTCGCGGTTTATCCCCTGGCATTCTTATAAAACCGCCTATGCTAGTAATGCAATTTAAATCGATAAAATAAGGACCATATACTATTTCACTGGCATCAAA